>VUQH01033733.1:0-22921 GCA_015106775.1 Etroplus canarensis | reverse complement strand
GCTTGTGTGTTGTGTGTGTGTGTGTGTGTGTGTGTGTGTGTGTAGGTGTGTGTGTGTGTGTGTGTGTGTGTGTGTGTGTGTGTGTGTGTGTGCATGTGTGTGTGGGAGGGCAGTGTCTCCCAGATGGCACCCAAAGGATTTTCCCTGATAGTTCTCTCTCCAGGAATTAGACCACTGGGTTTAGTGGCATCGATGTAACAAACAAATCAAATCACTTCTATCACTCTGGGCCATGGATCCAACCCTACAAAGAAAATCTATCACCACTAGGCCATATATCAGACACACTTTTATGTGTATTGAAAGTCACAAACAGCCACACCACAATTTGAATAACCTCTCAAACAGAAATTGCTTCTATAAAAATGGTGGTTGTGTTGAAATTGTACTGCGAGGCTTTGTTTTCCCTATCCTTTCATGTGCAGTTTGGCATAAAATGTTGATGAGCGTGATCTTAAACACATCGTATAGAAGGAGCGTCTCCAACTGACAAATTGACACCACTCAACTGACAAGATCTGCGCTCCTTTTTAATATTACATGTGCCTCATACTTTATTTTTATCAATATTTAATTGCAAATGAACTTGAAATCAGTTTTGACAGTCAAGATTTTTTCATCGTTGAACTCTTCAAAATGAGCAACTGAAGACCTCCTGGTGGATCTAGATTGGTTTTAATTTTTTCCTGCTGTGTCTCCGGATCATCCTGTATCGCTTTAATGGTTATAACCTCCTGTCTCCAGGAATGACAATCCAGCCTCTGGGGGGGAGAACAGCGCTCAATTACAGCGTTCAAATCTACACAGAGCTGTCCGAGATTGTTCTCACAGCATATGTGAACAGTGACGGGAGCTGACAGCCTGTCCTTAAAGGGGTTATAACCATCATTTCCAGTTATTTCTGTACCCTCTTGGAGACAGCTTTACCGGCATTCATGAGCATTTTACCCCGGAGTGAATAGGAAGGTAGCCTGTAGCGCTTCCAAGGGACCTGGGTTACATTTTCTGGGTACACTGCTTTTCAATCACAAGGAAATGTTTCACGCTTTCCATTTGCTGAACATGAAAGGTCTGAATGTACACATCCTTCACCACATCACACACTTTTTATCCAGGTGTCCACATCATCACTCATCACACACACACTATATTTCTTTTCTTTCAGAGAACTTACCTCTGAAACAGAAGTCCAATCAGACAGAACTGTTGGTCAGATCTTTGAGATGGTATCAGATGAAGCCCAAATCCTTCAAGGTGTTCAGCTGGAGTTATGATCTATCAATTTGGAAGGTTGTGGTAGAAATCAGTGACTGGTGGGTGGTCATGAGCTCAGCAGAGGCTAAAACCACCTACTGATAAGACTACTTCTTTTCCTCACTCTTACTCCTTTTTTTCCCCTGATGTAGAATGAGAGCAGCAGGTGTTGTTGCACAAGCAGGGATTTCTCTCTTTGTTAGATTTTTACTCGGCTTCTGTACAAATCCTTTCCTGTGCTGTCAGGGAGATAAGGAAGTCTGTGATGATGAAAAATGGGTTGAGTTGTATCCTAGAG
Organism: Etroplus canarensis; assembly: GCA_015106775.1. NCBI lineage: Eukaryota > Metazoa > Chordata > Actinopteri > Cichliformes > Cichlidae > Etroplus > Etroplus canarensis. The sequence continues at coordinate 21,369 of VUQH01033733.1, read as the reverse complement.
ATGGATTTCCAAAGACAAACTGAAGGACTGAGAATCAAATGGCAAAAAATTGAAGAATAAAAACACTCAGCAGATAATTATTAGATTTTACTCTAGAGGGAAATTTCAGCAGTCTCTTACACAGTAAGATTTTTCTCAAAGAAGTAAAAACTCCAGCCCACTCCAACTGTGGAGCTTTTACCCAAAAATGTCTTTATCACCCTGTTTCCCTTCACAGACTGTTGAGGTTTTTCCGCAGGTGTGAATCCAACAGGTTTCTCAGTCTCTCTTGCTCTTTTTTTTTTTCTCCCTCTCCCTTCTGATGTGGTTTTCTCATCCAGGAGCCAAAAAATGTTGAACCACAGCTTTCCGACCGCAGTCCTCTCTCACACAGGTCACTGCCCACTTCCCCTTCCTGTTTTCTGTGGTCAGTGTTCTCCACTGGTGCTCCCTGCTACTGCTCCTTTTCCTGTCCCGGAGGGGAAAACAGAAAGAGATGGAGGTATGGAGAGATATTGGTGGGCTGGTGGAAAGTCAGAAAAAAAAGGGAGAGAGGCAGAGAAGCAGAGAGGGAGTGCATATGTCAAAACAGCTCAAAAACACTGGGAGAGGCAGAGAAAGCAGCCGGCTCATGTTCATGAAGCAGATGGAGTGAGTGTGTGAGAGAGGAGAAGGGAGGGAGGATGATGGAGAGTAAGGTGAGAGAGGCGTTACTTCTCAGTCCCTTCTCAGAGAGCAGCAGAGAGACAGGGAGTGGGGAGAGATTTATTATTCATGTGTGTGAGATAAGGATTAAGTTAAACAGGTTATTGGGGATAATCCTTAGAGATTTCCCCACATGAGGCTAGTAAATATTTCAGAGGGCTGACTTTGTGTGTGTGCGCGCGTGTGTGTGTGAGTGTATCTGACAGAGAGATCTCGTCTAAGCTGGAAAATGAGATGAGAGGGACGCCTTGCCACACGTGCACACACTCACACACTCCTTATCTCACCCCCCCCTCCCCTTCGCCTCTTCGGGGGTGAGTTTTTTGTCAGTAATTTGGCGAATTGGACAGGAAAGCCGGCTGTGTGTTTTTAAATTGAAACCTCTCCTGTGGCAAAAGCAGTCCAGGCTTTCTTGCTCACTCCCATCTCTCCCTCCCTCCTTTCTCTGTCATCTTTTTTCTCATTCTCTCTGTTTTATTTATTTATTTTTTTTCAGTTCCAGCTCAGCTCCACATAAAATACTGTCATTTCATCTGGGAGCAGTTTTCCACACATCATACATCAACATTTACTTTGAATCTGCTTTATGTGGTTCTTGTGTATGTCGTATAGTCTCTCACTCTCTCTTGCTGTCTGTCTCTTGCTCGCTTTTTCTGTGGTCTGGTTGGTAAGAGTAATATTATTTTTTTCCTAAAGACACTCTCAATACTTATAGAAAAAAGGAATGCTTGTCATCGCTTTTAAAAAACAGTTATCTGTGACCTTCACAAAGACAAAACACATACGCTTTTTTCTTAATCTAATGTTTTCTTCTCTCAGCTTCTCTTTCCTCACCCCCAGCTCGTCCCTGATTGTGCTGGAGGTCTTTTCATGTTACAAGGGAGTTCTTCCTTCCCACACTCGCCAAGTGCTTGCTTGTAGGATTGTCTGATTGTTGTGGTTCTCTCTCTAATAGGCTATGGAGACACTGGAGGACTGCTTTGAATGTACAGACTGAAATGTACTTTGTGAACCACATGGAGAGAACACTCACAGCTGCGTCACAGAATATATCAAATTCTGTGAACACACCATCGTACCAGCCAGGACTGTATGTTGCTTTGAGAGTAACAAGCCCAGGGTCACTAGTGACCTCAAAGAACTGCTTAAAATAAGGAAGAAAGCCTTGATGTGGCCCATTAATTTCTGGACTCTGTATTTTGAACCCTCAGTATGATAGCAATTTGACCGCCATGTTTAGACTAATAAATTAACTAGAATTTTCATCCATCCATCCTGCTACTTATCTGGGTCCAGGTTGTGGGGCGGCAGTCTAAGCAGAGATCCCCAGACCTTCATCTCCCCAACCACCTCCTCTAGGTCTCCCACGGGGACACCAAGACATTCTCAAGCCAGCCAAGCGATGTAATCTCTTCAGGTCTACCCTGTTCCTGGGTCTGCTTTGAGGCCATGCCCAAAATATCTCACCTAGGAGGCATCCTTATCACACGCCCGAACCACCTCAGCTAGCTCCTTTCCATGTGGAGGAGAAGCAGCTCTACTCTGAGGCCATCCTGAATGACCGAGCTCCTCACGCTATCTCTAAGGATGAGCCCAGACACCCTTCGGAGGAAACTCATTTCTGCTGCTTGAGTCTATGATTTCATTCTTTATTCACTACTCAGAACTCGTGATTATAGGGGAGGGTAAGAACGTAGACTGGTAAATCGGCTCAGCTCTCTCAATAGATCACATCGGGTCCGCAAATTTCACTCACTAAAACAGAAGCCCAAACTTGAAGCCCACATTATTCTATTCTATTTAAAATTTTAAGTATGAGTTTGGGAAATTTTCTTGAGAAGGTCAAGCTGATACCTGCAAATCTTTGCTTTTTCTTTATGCTGTATTTGCTGAGATAAAATGCAGCCACAAGGGCAACGCGCAAGTGTACTCCTTGGGGAGGGTTGCGTCAAGAAGGGCATCCTGCGTAAGATATTTGCCAAATCCAAATGTGGATTACATAATGCATGATCCACCCCCAATGGGAGCAGCTGAAAGAAGGAAAAGAAGAAGTATTTGCTGAGATATAATGCATTTTGGACGTATTTCACATTGTTGAAGAATCATTAAAAAATAATCCTGGCTCCAGATCCAAATCAATTCCAGAAGTTAATCACGTCTAACTGGGCTAAGTCTTAGCACTGGTATAATATTCATGCAAATATGTCTCTAATGTTTTACATAACCCTGGTATCAAACAAACAAACAAACAAACATAACTTAGTCGGCAGACGTAACTGCTTTCTCTCTATTCCAAGACTAACATTTGCATTGTGTCAAGCATACTAACAAGGAGATGTCACTGCAAAGAGCTCTCGCAGAAAATAAACACAGAGGTGTGCGGTGTCTAAAATCTGACCAATCAAAAAAGGTTCAAACAACCATTTCCTGCCCAATTCAGTTTGCAGTGTGAATACCTTATGTGAGCAGTTTGCATCTCCTTCATTGAGATGGAGGATACAATTAATGACACCAGGATAATTAATGAGTTGAATCCTGCAGAAGACACTGTGCACAGTTATAACAACATCATACAGACTTTGCATTTCAGAGACTTGTCTGCTCTATTCAGCATGCTTGTTTTCCCCTGGTGCACCACCCTTCCTAAGTGTTTTCTTGTTTCTGACCAAGAAATAACATCTACCTTCAGGGAAAATCTTTCACCCTCTTCAGTCCTTCTCTGTCTGAAAATGACTGAGTGTGCGTGCATGTGTGTGTAGGTGTGTGTGTGTGTGTGTGTGTGTGTAGGTGTGTGTGTGTGTGTGTGTGTGTGTGTGTGTAATACTGCCATTTTCAGCAGATACGAAACTAGCGGCTTGAATGACAGCTACACACCAGAGGAAAAAAGAAAGCCTGAAAGACGATGTATGAACATGCACCTTTTTTTAAATCCATCATCCATCATTATATTTAATATACTGCATAGAGGATTTATACATCCTTGTATGCAAATGTTATTTGCATATACACATTTTAAGTAGCGTTAATTTTAAAAATAATACACTGAGTTCAGTTTTAGTGAACTGAACTGGGCAGAGACGGTGATGGATGTGGATAAAAGGAAAAAATGAGCAGAAATAAGAGAGAAGGAGTTTTTCCTCATGTTGGCTGTCTGTTTTCTTTCAGTAAACAAGGCAACGTGTACAAGAGTGATGGTTGTCTCATGAACAAACAAACAAAATGTCACAAATATGATGGAAAGTCTCTTGTTTACACATCGCTTTTCCTCTACCCCTCTGTGTCTCTCTGTCATTCTGTCTTTTCAAAAATCCTCATGCTCTTGGCCTACTTTCCTAAATAACACTTTGGCACTAAAAATTGCATCCTCGTTCCACTCATGACATGTAAGGAATCGGGCGATATTCCCCCACTGGTGGTTTGACTGGAAGGAGACCACTGGGGGCCGAACATCAAGGAGCACTGAGAGTGAAGAAAGCAAAGAAGGAGCGAGAGAGGAAACTGTCTAACATGACAGATGTTTTTTAAATAGTATCTGCCTAGAGGGTCTGCTTTCATCAGTAACACATAATGCTGTTCCTATAGATACAGAGTAAGCAGAATAACATGAAATACCCACTGCGACAAAGGGCAAGTCCAAATGACACAGGAGTCTTTCTACTTCTCCATTCCAGCATGTTCCCACTGATAACTGCTGATAATGATTAAAAACATTTCCTTAAAATATGTTCAAGTGAGGTTCTCAAATATCATTCTTTTAAAGGTTTGATTGCAGCTGACCTTTCGGTGATTTAAGCTTTTAAAGGTACTTGTGATTATTTCAGAGTAAAATATTGGCTTTTAAGTTTGTCAAATTGACTCCCACAGGCTGCAATGAGGCATTTATTTTAAATGAAGATCCACTAGAATGTTTTAAATTTGTTCTTCAATAATAAATAAAAAGTTTGAAAGCCATGTTTTTTACTGTAAGGCAAAATTTGACCACATATTTTTCCACTCAGATGATTTTTGTTTTTTGAAACTGTCAACAGGGAGTTGGAAATTTTAATATAATTGTTAATTTATATGCCAAGGATTTATTTTTCTTTAGAAGACAAACTGCTCAAAGTCATAACTACCCTGACTTACTTCTGCATTACTGTTTCCCCACACTTTCCGCTGCTACATGCACAATCTGTGGCTATAGTAGCCATATAATATATGCAGATCTTTTATGGAACAGATGCTACAACGCTATGATTCTATTCATCATGAATTGCAGGAAAAAACACTCAAATACAGGACTCCAAAGCAGGTGGAAGTGAACAAAAAACAAACCTTTTATTTAGGTTTATGCAGAGTCAAATATTTCAGACAAGCATCAAAGTGCAAAGCCATTAATTTCAAAGACACACCAGAGGGGTATACTATGAAGCAAGTTTAACATAGTCAGGGTTTCTTTGCATTAGCTGGCTTAATGAAACCTAAACCCCAACCAAGGCTTTCTCCTTCAGGCTCTGTGCATGCTCACATAAAAGGGGGCAATTTATGTGTCATTTAACTCTTCTTCTGCTCAATAATCAATAGAGCGCTGTCTACTCCAGTCAGAAACATTATCAGAGGAACGATTGCTAGTGATCATAAAGGATATAAAAATATATTATGCAACACTTTGGCTGAAAACAAGAACATAATACTGCAGAAAATCATTAATCTTGGGAAGCTTGAGCATTTATTTTACTGCCGAATTCATGGTCGTCATGAGAGCACCAAGCAGTAAAATGCACTTATTAATTCCTGTTAAGTATTTCTTTTACAGGTCAGCGTGTTCTTGGCACTACAGTTTATTTCTAACTTTACAGCTGCACATTAGGGCTCTGAAACTTTAACTGATCAGTTCTCTAATTTGAATTTAAGTAGCTCCAATTCCATGATTGTACTTTGCAGCAGATTAAGCCCACATATAAAAACATTTATACATTTTTTGCATCACCAACTGAATGTATGGGAATTCCTGTGACAATGTGTTGCACAGGATGAGCTGCTGTAACTTTACAGCTGGGAGTCATTCAGTAATATTAATACAAGCTGTGACTGAGCAGACTGCATACATAACATGCATTTCTACAGCAGAGAATCTGTAAAGCTTAAAAGACAGACATCTTAGTGATGCTGAAAACTCAGATTTAAGCTTGCTAACCCAATAATCTTGCTTCGTAGTACACCCCTCTTAGATCTCACAAAGGACAGCAAACAGACACTAAGACAAAGATGAAAAGAGTTGCTGAACTATATACACACAAGAGGTAATTAGGGAATTGGAAACAGGAGAGAAGCAAGACACAGCTGAAAATCACAGGAAAGAAGTAAAACTAAAAGCAAGACATTAGAGACAGTTGACTATCAAAATAAAACAGGAAGTAGCCAAGAGGGGAACTGTTAGACACATATACAAAGACAATGACATGACCACAAAATACTGATTCAACACTGGGGAGGCAAAAATGAAATCAATCTAAACAATGAAAACAAAAAGTGATAACAAAATTGAAAGGTGTTACTCAAATAATGAAGCCAAGACAGAGGCTCAAAGAAACACATCATTCCAAACCTTGAAACATAAGAGTCCAAACTATGAATACTAAAATGTAGAAAGCTAAACCTTAAAAGTAAAAAGTAAGGACTCAAGACAACCAAACCCATGACAAAACCTAAATATACCATAACACTTTTATAATCTGCCAAAAAAGGGTGGATTGTCCTCTCTGTGTTGAGGACGAGGACCTGCCCCAAGTGGAGGAGTTCAAGTATCTTGGGGTCTTATTCACGAGTGAGGGGAGGATTGACAGATGGATTGGGGCAGCATCTGCAGTGATGCGGATGTTTTACCAGTCTGTCGTGGTGAAGAGGGAGCTGAGCTCCAAGGCAAAGCTTTCGATTTACCGGTCTATCTACATTCCTACTCTCACCTATAGTCATGAACTTTGGGTAATGATGAAAGAATGAGATCGCGAATACAAGCGGCTGAAATGAGCTTTCTCCGCGGGGTTGCTGGACTCACCCTCAGAGATAGGGTGAGAACTCAGTCATCCGGGAGAGGCTCAGAGTTGAGCTGCTGCTCCTCCACATCGACAGGAGGCAGTTGAGGTTGTTCGGGCATCTGATCAGGATGCCCCCTGGACGCCTCTCACTGGAGGTGTTTTGGGCATGTCCCTCTGACAGGAGACCCTGGGGAAGACCCAGGACACGCTGGAGAGACTATGTCTCTCAGCTGGTCTGGGAACTCCTTGGTATTCCTCCTGAAGAGCTGGAGGAGGTGACTGGGGAGAGGAAAGTCTGGGCTTCTCTGCTCAAACTGCTGCCTCTGCGACCCGGACCCCCGGAAAAGCGGTAGAAGATGAGATGAGACGAGATTTTATGAAATAACGTTCCAAACCCATAGGCATTAATATAGAGTTTGTCCCCTGTTTGCAGCTGTAACATTTTTTTAGAGTGTATCTGTAGGAATTTTTGCCCATTCATCCAAAAGAGCATTTGTGAGGTCAGACATTGATGGCCCGGCTCTCAATCTCTATTCTAGGTCATCCCAATGTTGTTGGATGGGGTTGAGGTCAGGGCTTTGTGCAAGCCAGTCGAGTTCTTCCACGCCAACCTCACCCAACCATGCCTTCATGGACCTTGCTTTATGCACTGGGGCACAGTAATGCTGGAACTGAAAAGAGCCTTCCCTAAACTTTTCTCACAATCAGAATCAGAATACTTTATTAATCCCAAGGGGAAAATTGTATGCATGTAAAGCTGGAAGCATGAATTTTTACAATATGTCTTGGTAAGCTGAAGCATTGAGATTTCCCTTCACTGGAAATAAGGGGCCCAGGTCAACCCCAGAAAAGAAACCCCATAGATTTATCCATCCTTCAAACATTACAGTTGGCACAGTGCAGTCAGGCAAGTAATGTTCTCCTGGCATTCACCAAACCCACATCCATCCATCAAAATGCCAGAAAGGGAGCTGGATTCGTTACTCCCCAAAACAACTTTTCACTGATCCAGAGTCCATGCTTTACACCACTCAATCCAATGCTTGGCATTATGCTTGTTGATGTAAGGCCTTCACTCAGGTGCTCAGCCATGAAAACCTATGTTATGAAGTTCCCAGTGCACAGTTTTTGTTCTGATGTTAATACCAGAAAAGGTCTGGAACTCTGCACTTACTGACTCAGCAGAGCATTGGCAACTTCCACACACTATGTGCCTCAGCACTCAGCAACCCCATTCTGTAAATTAATGTGGTCTGTCACTTTGTGACTGGGTTGGTTCCTAAATGCTTCCACTGTGCAATAACATAGCATGTTTTAAGAATATCTAGGAGGGAAGAAATTTCATGAACTGACTTGTTACAGATGTTGCATCCTATTACAGTGTCATGCTCAAATTTAGTGAGGTCTTTAGAATGACCCATTCTTTTGCAAATGCTTATGAAGGCAGACAGCATGGCTAGGTGCTTGATTGTACCTCCTTTCTGTAGCTGGATCTTTTGAGGATTGCTTATTCTTTGTTTTAAATTATAGTTCCCATCCATGCTTTTTTTCCCCTTCTGTCATTGTTTTGGACGCACTCTGTCTCTTTTCATCAAATCTTGAGACACGCATCATATTTTATCCTTCTCAACATTTCATCATAAGAAGCAGCAATAGCCTGCTACCATGAATCATAAGAAATTCCATTCAGCGCATTGTTATCTGTAAGCACCAGGCAACACATATGTAAAAGAGCAACAGAGTAGGGCAGTGTAATCTAACCATCTGTCTATACAATATATCAGAATAATTCCAAACTATCACATAAAACTAAAATGACCACCTTGTGGTTTTATGCCTCCGCCAACCAGTTTACCTTCAGCTCAGCTTGGACTTGCATAATATGTTCAGTAAGGAGTTTGAAAAAATGAATGGGTGAGCACCAAATCAGTATCAAACCAAAAGTGAAGGAAGCTTGGACTGAGAATCCCCTTTTTTGTTCTGGAGTAATGATAATATAGTAGATTTTTTGAAGAACAATAAGATGTCACAACTGACCTTTGATCATTTGAATATAATGTGTCATCACTTTCTTATTATTATAAATACATGTGAAATTTCTTGACATGTATTGTGAGTTTATCCTTGAGATCAAGTGAATATCTTTGCCATGTTAGAAAAAAAAAATGATGCCCTCAATACATGGCTGAGATACTACATTTGCAAGAACAGAATGAGCATGAGATCATAGTAACCTTAACCTTTGACCTATTACCATCAGAATCTAATCATTTCATCCGTGAGTCCAAGTTCGCCAAACTAAGAAATCCCCTTGAGACTTTTAAAGATATCACGTTCACAAGAATAAGACAGGCAGATGACCATAATGCCTTCGGCCAAAGCTGTCACTGCCATGAAAACATTAAAGAATCTTCCAACCTCCTCATCAAAGGAGCATGTCAGAGTTTCACTGTATTTCAAGATAGGATATTCACCATTGAGTTTTGCAGTAACTGTTAAATATGAGTTCTGTACATAATGTTTCATTTTAAGATGAATTCATTGGGGGGAAAGCTAGTTTCTTTATCTCCCCTTATCAAAATTTCAAAGTCTTATCTGATAAAAAGAATGATTACAAGTCTTGGAACTGAATGAGTCTTTCTTGCTGCCATTTGGCCAGTGCTTGCATCATCAGGTGTAGGATTTCGAGTTGTGAATAGAGCCTGCCAACAAGATATAGAATACTGACAAGTGGAGCAGAGCATAAAGGCATGTCATAGCATGGTTAAAGCATGGAGGTACAGTTGACTAACTGTGAAGTAATTATTTAAATGATGCTTAGACCTTCAAGTGTCTTTGGTAAATAATTTGATCCAAAACCCAATGCTAACAAGTTCCTTGAAAACCCGTTTCAAGGATACATGACTTTAACTCATAAATGAAACTCAATAAAGCTCTGAAAAGAAAATTAAAAATGTTAATTACACTTGCCAAAATGAAGGTAGAAAGTGATTTCTCACAAAAAAATACAGATAGAAATAATTACAGAAGCCAAGGTTACAGTTATTATTTCAAAGAATTGGCTGGGTAAATTGATTTGAAATGTTTTTACCATGAAATCATCAACATTTAATGTTCATTTGATCAAAATTTTAAAATTTCAGATTGGTGTGGATTATACCTTGTACATGCAAGGCTCTGTTAAATCCAATATACTATACACCCACCTCACACTATGCTGAAAAACAATGTTTCAATGTCTATTACTGCACAAGCTGATCACTAAATACATTCAGCATGTAAATTCAACCATGATTCATTAGTCATGCTGCAACACATTTGTTAATCACCTAACCACCACAAAAAAGGCTGTTAGAAAAGCATTATGTAAATGGATGTCAGTAAATTTCAGCAGAGTGACTGAAATGGTTTAATGGTTGTACAGACCTCCTCAATGTGTTGTTGCATCAGAGGCACCATTCATTTCTTGTGGAAAAGCTACTCTGCTCCAGTTTCAGGTCATTCTTAGCAGCCGTGGTGCACTCAGGTCAAATATATTGGGATTATATATAAAATGAGACATGGGCACTTGAGCAGATGTATTTAAATATCAAATTTCACGTACAGTATGTGATTAAAAAAATGTACCTTTCGGCTGCCCCCTTGTATTCTCCACCAAGGGGTCACCACAGCGGATTAATCCACACTGGTAATTTGGCAGAGGTTTTACACCGGATGCCCTTCCTGACGCAACCCTCCATGGTGAGAGAGGCTTGTGTCCCCACCTGGAATCAAACAAGGTCCCTGGTTCGATTCCAGGTGGGGACACAAGCCCCTCTTTATGCTACTAAGCTTGCATTAATAGCTTATAGCCTAACTGTTTCTAGTGACCTAAATAATTTACATTATAACTGTTTTCCACTAGATGCTATATTTTGTTTCATTTTATACCTAATAGTATTCAAGGCCTCACCTTTGTGGGGGGTGTGGTGACATCTCATTCTAAATACATAAGCATTAATATGGAGTTGACCCCCCTTTAAAAGCTTATAGCAGTTTCCACTCTTCTGGGAAGGCATTCTACAAGATTTTGGAAAGTGTCTGCGAGAATTTTTACCTATTCTGGAAGACCATTTGTGAGGATGGACAAGATGGCCAAGCTCACAATATCTGTTCTAGTTCAACCCAAAGGTGTTGGATGGGGCTGAGGTCAGGGCTTTGCATAGGCCAGTCAAGTTCTTCCACACCAAACTCATCCAACCATGCCTTTATGGACCTTGCTTTGTGCACTGGGGCACATTCTTGCCTGAACAGAAAATGGCCTTCCCTAAACTGTTCCCACAAAAATTGGAGGCAAAGAATTTTCTAAAATGTCTTGGTTAGCTGAAGCATTAAGATTTCTTTCCACCGGAACAAAGTGGCCCAGACCAACCCTGATTTTTTTTTTAATTTAAATTCCAGACTGCCAGATAGAGAAGCACGATTCATCACTCCACAGAACACATTTACACTGCTCCAGAGTCTAGTGACAGTGTACTTTACACCAGTCCATCTGACATTTGGCACTGTACTTGGTTATATAAGGCTTGCATGTAGCTGCTCTGCTATGGAAACCCATGCCATGAAACTTCCAGTGCAACATTTTTTGTGCTAATATTTACTAGATGACGTTTGGAATTCTGCAGTCATTGAGTCAGCTGAGCACTTGCAGCACTCAGCAACCCCACTCTGTAACTTTACCTGATCTGGCATTTTGTGCCTGAGTTACTGTGGGTTCTGCTTTGCAATAATACCACTTACAGTTGAATGTGAATTATGTAGGAGGGAATATATTTCATTAACTGACTTGTTGCAATGGCGGCATCCTATAACAGTACTACATTCAAATTCGGTGAGCTCTTTAAAGTGACCCACTTTCTCACAGGTGTTTGTAAAGGCAGACTGCAAGGCTAGATGCTTGATTTTATACACCTGTGACAAGGGGACTAAAGGAAACACTGGAATTCAACCATTAAGAGCTTTGGCTCAGTACTTTTATTACAAAATGGCCATTTGCAGAATTAAATATAAATTCTTCCTGAGAAAGGAAACTAATGCAAAAAAGAATATAAAGCACCTTTGGCATAAGCCTTACAGGCTTTTCTGTGTATGATGCTCCTTTTTATTGCATATATCTTTTAGGTCAGACTACGTTTGTGTTGGTATGAATTACGGTTATTGCAGTACCCCAAAGCAATACGAATAGTTATGTTTAAGTGACAAAGAAAATATTCTACAGAGCAACAACTGGCTGTTCATTTCTCATTTACTGTTAGTGCTGGTTTCTTTTAACTTGATTTATGTCCATGACATCAAAGATCTCGAATAAGGCAGGATGTTTCAGTTAAAACCATAAATTTTTTTAACAAGCCAAGTTTTTTCACAAACTATAGTAGATCCCTTATCTGTCAACAATCCTTGATTTAAACAGTGTTGTGTCATAAAACTGATTTTTTAACAGTCATTTGTAGTGGAATGCACAATAACGTCATCTTGACAGTGCAGCAGATTAGAACGCTCGGCCATATTGTTCTACTGGGCATCAACATATTTTGTCATTTAATTTGGAGGACTTGTTACAATAGTCACAGATAATCCTACTTAAGTAACCCTCCAGCCATCAGTTTTCTTAACAGCTTATCCAACTTATGGTTACAGGGGACTGGGGGTATGTCCCAGCTGTCAAGAGTAAGGCGGGGGGGGAATCAGACAGATTGCCAGCCCATTACATGTCTATCACAGAAAGGCAGACAAACCTTCAAGATAGAAGAACTGCATGTTTCCTGACACACCTCTGCCAGTGCAACCGGGCCGGCAGCTGGGAGCCACCCTTTGCAGATGTTTTGCTCTTTTGATCCGAGAACATCTCCAGGCAGTGGGGCAGCTGATTCCTTTCCTCTCCTATGTTGTTTTTCCTTCTTACCCACAACCAGAAACTCCCTTGTTCCACCTCCTCGGCCACTTCCTTCATAGTCTTCCTCTGTCGAGCTACAGAGAGCCCTTAGGGGTTGTTGAGTGGATTATCCAGTGAAGCCTCCACAGCTGATTTTCACAGGGTATGTAAAATGCTTTCCACCCTGCTTCTGTACATGCTGCAGATAGCTCACTGTCTGACTGCCTCTATCATCTTCTCCCATGGGAGAGTGAGCTCAGCCATGATCACCTTCCTGGGAGAGGACGACCACAAGACAACATCCAGTTGCAGGGAAGTTATCTTGATGTTGGGAGAACTTTAGTTGTCAGTTGACTCAGTTGACTCTTGCCTGAAATTAGGAATTAGGACTGACCATTTTTTCTCTTTCTATTTTTCAAACAAACACCCCATGAATTATATATGGATCTGAGGAACGTTCATAAAGGGAGTACTGTTGTTATAAATGGGACAAAGCTAATAAAGATTTGCTAGTCATCTTCACAGACAGAAATAAAGATCATCCCACATAACAAAGTCAGAGCACAGAGAGACATAATGCATCTTCCAATAATCCCTTTGTACAGTTTTTTTTCTTTCATTGATGTTGTAGGTTATTGTATGTAGATTCACAAAACACCTTTAAGATTTAAGTGGAAAAGATATGAGGCCGTAACATCATTTAGTGGCTATGAAAAGCCAAACCAGAGCCTAACAGGAGAGTTGGCCTCTTCCGCCTGGCTGCCTCAGGCAAACTGTGGGCATCCTGCTTCATCACTACAGACAGTTTTAAAACAGGTCAGACTGAGTTGCAGATGTATGATTTAGTGTTTGTGTCTGTATCTAAGAAGCAGCGCTATCTAACTTTCCCTCATGCCGTCAGTCAGTTCTGACTCCAAAGCTCCCCAACTGTTCTTGATTTCTTATTAGATTAACTGTAAAATTTAAGCACTGGCTTAAATTTAAAAGAGGGGCTTGAAATAGCCGCTCTCTCCTAGTGCTATTTAGCACCTGTAATAATCTGGTTTTCTGTTAAAGATACAGTATATTATATGTGGCATGTAACATTTAGAAGGAAAGACAGATTAATTTAGTGGAGATTTAATAACCTAAGAGCATTTGACAGCACTCACTGGGTGGTCATCTTATTTATTGCATTAAAATCCAGCCTTTATGCTAATGGATGATTTGACACAGTGTGAGTCCGGTTTTGTATCTTACATGCGAGTTTGGTGTAAAATTCTAATGTACTCAGAGCTTTTGTAATCTGAATATGTTGTGAGAATGAAGTCATGGCAAACAAAGAAAAATGCCTAACTCTCCCATGACCTCAGTTAAAAAAAACGTCATTTCAGTTCTAACCAGCTTGAATTGTTACGACACACCGATCCAGAGAGATATATGTTAGAACATTAACCCCTCCTGTGTGCATGTGTGTGAGTATTTTCATGTGTCTATATGTGTCTACCATTGTGTGTGTGTGTGTGTGTGTGTGTGTGTTGTGTAAATAGATGAAGATCCCTGAGGACAAATGATGAGGGGATGATATCTTGTGAAGTGTGCCCTTTAAAAATAGCAGGGTCGCTGTCAACATTACTCGGGTCTGGATGAGCTCTTTGTTTCTGTGTGTCCATTTGTCCATGTGTGTGTGCGCACGCGCACATTCCAGCATACCACAATGATCTTTGTGTGGATTGGATGTATGTGTATTCCTGTACTGAATTTGTCTGCGTTTTCTGCATGTGTTCAGATCGAGAAAAAGGATACGTTATCAGGCATGGCTGATCACTGCATGCCCTTTGTGTATGTGTGTAATAATAAATATCTGTGCATCTGCAAGGAGGTATGAGGTGTATTCATCCAGAGTTCCTGTGTCTGATGTACACAATAATGTGAATACTGCCCAAGGCTGACTTAGAAAAGAAAGAATGAGCTGAGAGGTAATAAAAAAAAGGTTGATGAGGAGCCCAAAGAGCAATACAAAACAAATATTGTAAGTATTTAGATTTATATGTCAGCAGTATATGATTTAATTTTCATGTCCATAGTTTATGTTTGACAATGATTCTGTTATTTAGCTCATCAATTATTGTTCCATTGCACTGAAATGTCACTAGCAGGAAAACCACTCCCCGAAATGTAAGGCATCCACCACTGATGCCCTAGACGTGGATTTCCTGGGAGACACAGGGCACACCTCTGTCCACCCCTACATTTTTAGAATACATGCATATGTCTCCCCAGTGAAAGCATGATTTAAAAAATGAACTCAGAGAGGAATTCTGACAGTACCTTTGACTGCTCCCTTGTATTCTCCCCATGGGGTCACCACAGCAGATTAATCCACGTTGGTAATTTGGCTGAGGTTTTAAAACAAACAAACAAACAACTTTATTCATCCCCTAGATGGGGAAATTCAAATGAAATCACTGACACTCCAGATCAAATACACACACACACACACACACACACACACACACACACACACACACACACACACACGCGTCCCATGCAGCATGCAGTGAGGGAGGTAATGAATAAAGTTACCATTTTGCAGGTGCCAATGAGCAATTTGGGGAGGTTCGATGCCTTGCTCAAGGGCACCTTGGCAATGAGCCGGGATCTCTCTGGCCTCTGGTCCACCTCCACACATATCCAGGTTGAGGTCTTGTACCGGCTGGTCTTGGATGGCCACCAGGTCCAGGTCCGGAAGGGTCTTGAGCCGGTGGCCCTCAGCAAACCTCCAGCTCCCAAGTGAGTCCTCTGACACACTGAACCATTGCCACCCCCAATTTATGAAGGATACCCTTCCCAATGCAATCCTCCATGGTGAGAGGGGCTTGTGTCCCCACCTGGAATGGTAAATGTCTTTTTTTTTCCCGTCGGAGGACGGATCTGGTAGCCGGAGAGTCGCTGAGGGAGCCGGGACAAGACCCGCTTGTACCTGGACCTGATGGCCATTCAAGACCTGGCCCAAGACCCAAGCCCCTGCCCTGGACCCACATGCGGAGGTGGACCAGAAGGCCTGAATGATGTCACCACCCGAGCACTGCCAAGGCACCCTTGAGCAAGGCACCAAACCCCTACATTGCTCCCTGGCACCTCAAATGGCAGCCTCGTATGCCAGCCTCCCTCACTGCATGCTGAGTGAAATTGTTCGTGTGTATGTGTGCATTACAACCTGTAGGAGTATCGGCAATTTGAATTTCCCCCCGGGGATTAATAAAGTATCGTTTGTTTGTTTGTTAATCAGTCTTTTGTGGTAAACATAACTGTCTCACATATGAACACACTGTTGTGATCTCAGTCAGCAGCTGCAGAGCATTTCTTCTGGTGCCGTGTGGAAGCAAGGCAGGTTGATAATCAGTGAGGAGCCACAAGGAAAAAGGGGGAAGAAGTCAAACATCTTAAAAAGTTATAAAACCAAGTATGCTTTCAGCCAGTGTTTTTTCTCCATTTTAAAAGTCTTGTTGTCTGCAAATCAACAATAAGTGAAAATAAAAGACACCAAAGCTGCTAGATAGAGTGGTCACATCATTGCACTCTGACTTGCACATCTGGGAGAAAGAAAAACACATGAATAATGTTTACATACAATCATGTGGAAAAGAAGGATTTGCAGTCCTGTGAAAAGCTAAGCGCAACTTTACTGCTCTCATAGGAATTAGGAGTGTAAGTATCAACCTGGCATTGCTAATCAAATATACTTAATTAATTGTCAGCCAGTGTGCTCACCTCTACAAGAACATTCAGGTATGTGTTAACACAATGCCACAATCTTCCCATTAATGGACAGCCCAGAAAATTCAACCAGGAGATGTTTGACCTCAATGTACAGTGTCCTGCTTGGTGAAAACCTAACACAGCATATTTATACAAGCACCTCACAGCAACTATCAGACACAGCGGGACGTTCACTCCTGGAAAGAGTGTGGCATTGTGTTAACACACACCTGAATGCCCCAGATCAGCAAACTGCCCACAGTCAGGAAAATTATTCAAAAGGGGAAAACACTACAGCTTTTAATCTTCTCAGAAGTGGATGTCCATGAAAATTCACCCCAATGTCCGATCATGTAGTGCTCAGAGAAATTGCAAAAAAACAAAACAAAAAAAAAACAAAAAAAACAACCAAAAACAAGAACTACATCTCAAATTCTAAAGGCCTCATTAAGCATGTTAAATGTTAAACTTTATGGCAATACAATTAGAAAAACACTGAACAGTGTTGCCAGGAGAAAGCCTCTCCTCTCTAAAAAAAAAAAAAAAATGGCAGCATGCATGGTTGCATCTGAATAAACCACAAGACTTCTGAAACACTCTTCTTTAGAAAGATGAGACCAAAGCAGAGATATCTGGTCATAATGCACAGCATTACATTCATTGGAAACCAAACACATCACATCTGCTCAAACACCTCACACCAACTGTCACGAATGGTGGTGGAGGGGTAATGATTTGATCTTGTTTTGCAGTTACAGGACCTTGGCAACTTGTGATGTCCTCTGTTCTACAGACAAAAATGAGGCCATCTGTCCAACAGCTGAAAGTTTGGCTGAAATCGGGTTATGCAACAGAACAGTGATCCCTAGGACACCAGCGAGTGTCCAACTGAATAGCTGAAAAAGAAAAGAATACAAGTGGTGTTGGTCCAGTCAAAGACCAGACCTCAACCCAACTGAAATGCTGTTTGTTCCTCCATGGCGATATGAGAGACTGATAAAGTCATACAGAAAATGATTAATTCAAGTTATTGCCTGAAAAAGCGACTCCACAAACTATTGATTCTTAGGGTGCACTTAGGTTTTTCACGGCTGTATATGTTAACTCAGCGAAGACAATATTAAACAAGAAAAGTTGAAAATAATTATTTCCATTGTTTCACCACAAGGCAGGAAATTAAGTATCTGTAGCTCAAAATTTCTTGGGGAAGGACCCCCAGATGCCCACTTTATGTCCCCCCCCAGTGTCTAAGCAAAACGCACACCCATGACTGACATATTTAATTACTCCTATATAAGCCTGCACACATAAATAGGGAAGAAAAATAGCCAAACAATGGGAGAATGAGATTTTTCTCTAATCAGTCACTAATGACAGATATATGGCCATGATGGCTATCTGATAGTGTAAATGAAAGCTGTTCTCTCCTAACATGGAATCAGATTAGATTATTTATGTCTACGTAGTCCACCATTAAGCAGATGAAAATCAAATTTGCGAGAAATATGTGGCAATAATTTCCCCCAGGAGTAAATGAAAACCAAACCAGATCTAACAGGAGTAAATATTGGACCTTCACTGGGTGGCCTGCATCACATCTCCAAAATGAATGTTACTGTTGCTACTTCCCTGCTGAGTGTGTGAAGAGCCAGCTGTTTGTTGCCCCGATAAAATACTTCTAAAGGTAAAACAGTAACAAATTTTTGTTTAACGAAGTATTAATGTGGTTCCTACAATTTAGGTGGTAATAGGTGCAGCTGTGCTTCAGCTGCTTTGAAAAGCCAAAATATGAAAATTGGAAACATGGCAACAATTCAGAGGTCTCAAAGCAGAGCAGTACTTTTGCTAGATACCCACATATTTTTTATAGTATCCAAAGGGATTAGTATAAAAAGAAGAATGAAAGTCATTTTGAGTAATGTAAAAGCACAAAAATGACAAGCCTTAGAAATACACCATTTTCACACAGTTAAACTCACACTCTATTTAGTAGTGTGGAAAAAGCTGCTCGTCTTTTGTTGAGGTGGTTTGAAAGACGCAAAGTCTCTTGTGTAGAAGACTAGAGAGAAAATATGGAGGTAGAAAAGGGGAGGTGAGAAGAGTAAGGAGGCACTGAAGGATAGAGGAAGCACTTTCTCACACACACACGCACACACACACAAACACACACACACATAATCACGCAAAGAATTTATATGCAACACCACCATTAAAATCCAGCGATAACGACCTACAAATTTCTCCCAAACAGACTCTCCTCCCTGCTGCCTCGTCTTGTTTTACTCCCCCATCTCTCCTTGTCTCTCCCACCTGTCTGTCTCTTATTGCTGCTGTCTTTCATCACTCCCTCCACTCTGTGGCCAAAACCTATCAGAGGTTGAATCAATGACGAGACGTCTGAGGGTGTCTCTGCGAGGGTATCTGAGATCTGAGCGAGAGAAAATGCGTGTATGCATTTGCACATTGTGAAAAGAAATGTGTGTGTTTGCGTTTCTTTCTCATTATTGAGAGATTTTGCGATTGTGTGGTTTAATGTGCTCTGCCTAGCGCTCATTTCACTATTTCATATTTCAAAAAGTGCGAAAAAACACACTTGCAAGTATGTGTGTGTGTGCGTGTGTGTGTGTGTGTTTCTTTGAGGATGCTAACTAGTGGATGCTAAATAATGCAGCATTCTGCCGAATGCCTCTCCTCCCCAACAACATCCTGATTAGTGATTCGGGGTTTGAAAATGTTAATGCTTTTAACGCAGTCGCTCCTTATTCACATCAAACTGTAGAAAATAGCAGGGCTGAGGAGGCTCACACATACAGCATGCACATACATGGACAGCAGAGCAACCAGACAGGCAGACTTGTACCAAATGACATGTAGGCAGACAGATGTAAGCATGGAAAGATACTCCTAGAAACACAGAAACTGATGCTTACATTAGAGCATATGAGCCATAGAGAATCAGGCTGCGAAGGACATTAGAAGCGTGGGGTTTTATCCTTTACGTTTTTGTTTGTTATTGACTTTATCATTAAAATCGTCTATACTGCTTATTGTCCTGTTTCTGTTTTCACAACCTTACTGTGGATATGATCGATTGTTTCTTAATGTCTTGAACTAATCAAATGGTCCCTGCTGTTTTGTTTTTGTTCTGCTCTAATTGTCTGTAACTTATGCTGCTGTTTTTTTTAGTCAATGGGATCATCAAAAAGGAGATTAAATCAATCCAAGAGACCTTGCTGGTAAAATAAAGGTTAAAATGAACTGAATAAAAATCTTCAAGTTTTGGTGACTATCATAGAGATTAAAAGAGCAGCATGTGTTTTAGACGGTTTAAAGAGTAGGACAATCCCACTCTGGGGCCAGAGGTGTATACTAGAAAACAAGTTCAACATAGTCAGACTTTTTTTATGGAAACAGGTTTGGCAAATGGTGATTATCAGCTTTCTGCTTCAGGATCTGTGCACACTCACAGTGAGTCATAGCAAAGCGTTCGCAACTTTTACACATTATGTGACACCCCCCCTTTGTAATTTTACATAGTCTGTCAGTTTATGGCTAAGTTGCTGTGGTTCCTAAACGCTTCCACTTTGCAATGATACCACCTACAGTTGATTGTGGAATATCTAGGAGGGAAGAAATTTCACAAACTGCCACCACTTGTTTCAGTGGTGGCATCCTATTACAGGACCATGCTTGAAGTCAGTTTCATGCCCTGTTGAACTATCTCCTTAAAGTTCTTTTCAACTTTCCCTCCCGGTACTTGTTGTCTATCAGTCTTGTGCCACTATTTAGCCTTAGATGGAGTGAACCACCCACTTTGGGCTGCATTCACAAACAACCGAACTCCAAGAATACACGACGGGGACCGCCACCAGCCTCACACCATCTGCGGTGACCCTGCACCAGCCAAGTTGAACCCGTTTAACTCGTAACAGTTGACCGCCCATTTGCGTGTAATGTTCTAGTTGGTTGACGGTTGGCTCTGCGACAGACTGGCGACCTGTCCAGCTGGGATAGGCCCCAGCGCTCCCCGCAACCAGGAATAGGATAAGCGGAAGAAGATGAATGAATGAAGTCAATGAGCTCTTGAGGATGATCCATTCTTTCACAAATGTTTATAAAGGTAAACTCTATGACTAGCTGCTCTATCTTATACACCTGTGTTAATGGGACTGAATGAAACACCTGAATTCAATGATAGATGAGAGGTGTGGTCCAGTACTTCTATCCATATTGTGTGTATTTACAGTACAAATCACATTCATAGAGCACTTTATTCTACATAGAAAACCCTTTTTTAACTTAATACATTAGGTGTGACTTGTATATTAGAAGAACCGTGCTCAAACCGCCAACCTTCTATTTAGTGGACCACCCACACTACCTCCTGAGGCACAGCCTCCCTTTGAATGACAAAAAAGGTCAAGTATTGGGTTTTTTTCATTGAGTACGATTAGTATTTTCCTAGTATGTTCCTAAACTCTGTTTTCTCCCTGTAAGGCCTGAGAACAAACAGACAGGGCCACAGCTTTCACATGAATAGATGGATTTTTTCCCTTCTTTTTCCAAATGAAAACATTGCCTCTGTAACGGAAAAGCAAAGGGTCTGCTGGAAATGTCAAAGCTTTTGAAATCACTACTCATACCAGCAATGTTCAGTGGCAGACACCTGCACCGCAGTTTCTTTTTCTTACCATAATTCTGCCTGCGTATTATTTTAATCGAAGACGTTTCAAAATCCTTCTCTTGGAACTTGCAACATCTTACAACTGCACCAGTGAGCAGCACAGCTCGACACTTTGTTTACAGGCAAACGGAGCGATGCTCGACTTCTAAAATGAGGCAATAGAAAACCAACTCACATTGCCGCACAGAGTATTAAAATGCAGAAGCGTGAAACTGGCATGTGTTTTATTCTCCCTTGTTTGAATTTTGGGTAGCGCTCAGCAAACAAGGTGAAAAGAATGAGCTCCCGCTTTAAAAAAAAAAAAAAAAAAAGAAAAAAAAAAAAATTTAAAA
>VUQH01033732.1:0-15817 GCA_015106775.1 Etroplus canarensis | reverse complement strand
CGCTTCCGCTTCCTCCGAGCACTGCTTGCGATGACGTCCCTCTCGGCCACCGGCATCAGGCAACGTCGCGGTCTGAAGGTCTGGTCCACGTAGCAAGCCGAGGTTACGTAGATTGCTGAGTACATCCTTGTGCAGGTTGCCTGCATGATTTCTTAACTGAAGTACGGTCTGGTGGTTGTAAACATGGACGCCGCTGTCTTTGATGTCCATGCAGTTGAGAGTCGGGCTAGACAAGGATAATTATACCAGTATCAAGGTATAAGGTATAATTACAAGGATTACAAGGATTTTTGTGAGAGTAAGAACTAGAGAGCAATAACACTAAAAGCAAAAACTTAGTAACACCATTAGGAATGACTTAAGGAAATAGGCGTGTTATTCACATCCCCTTTCATAATAAGCTTATTTAAAACCATTTTTAGTCCGCTAACTGGAGGAGTGCAGCTTAGGGACGGTGGTTCTGTTTTGTGCTGAAATTGTGCCCACTGATGCAAAATAGTCAACTTTAATTACACCTAAATAAATATATAAATACATTCAAAATATTATAATTAAAGAGTAGGACAAACAACATTTTAATAAAAATGATTTCATAAAAAATAAATAAATAACCAAAATAAATCATCTAAACCACAGGAAAACAAAATGCTTGAAAGACACTTTATTCTTCGGTCCTCATTCAGTCCCTCAGGGAACAACTGCTTTTGTCTTTTCCCTAGGAAAATTACTGCCTCTTTTGCAGGCTTTAATTGCTTCTATTTCTATAAAAACAGAGATGAAACGTAATGTTGTTTTTAAATGAAATGTCTTTCAAGAGGACCGGTTACATCATTTGCTCCTGTACTTGCTCCAGAGATCAAAACTATGCATACAGCAATCTGTAAAGCTCACATCTTATCATATTTTTCACACTTTATACAGAGCCAGGAAGGCTGTTTCTGCCAGCTAACGCAACTAAAACATGCTTGGCTCTAGCTCAGACTGCAAACATAAAAATAAAATTAATCCTCTTATCTAAATTTCAGCATTAGGTTAATAAGAAAATTTTCTAAAATGCTGAAAAAGTACTGAAAAAACACTTATGAGTAAACTCACCTTTTAGGGATGAATTTAACATGAAATCACTCTAGTAGCCAATAAAAACTCAAACAAGTAATAAAATCTGCATCCCTAAAGCTTACAAGTTTCTAAATGTCAAAAGAATTGACGGAAAATTACGCAAAGAAAGTGCCTTAAAAGGGGTGAGGGGTGTCTGTTTATATTTAAAAATCACATGCACATCGATGTGCATGCTTGTCCAGACTCCATCACAAATAATAAGCTATTATTTAGGCTGTACACACTTACTGGCCACTTTATTAGATACACCTTGCTGGTACCAGGTTGGTCCCCTTTGCTGGAAGATGCTGGAAACATTCCTCAGAGATTTTATTAGCAATGACAGTATCATGCAGTTGCTACAAATTTGTCAGCTGCACTTACAAGATGTGAATCTCCTGTTCCACCGCATCATAGACATGCTCTGTTGGATTGAGATCTAGTGACTGTGGGTGCTATTTCTGCACACTGAACTCATTGTCATGTTTCACAAACCAGTTTGAGATCATCTGAGGTTTATGACATGGTGCGTTATCCTGCTGGAAGTAGCCATAAGAAGATGATCATAAACAGATGAATGTAGTCAGCAGCAATATTCAGGAAGGCTGGGGCATTTAAATGCTCACACACCATTACACAACCAGCAGTAGCCTGAACCATTGATACAAGGCAGGACGGAGCCATGCTTTTATGTTTAACGTTTTTTTAACCAAAATCTGATCCTACCATTTGAACAATGCACCAGAAAGCGAGACTCATCAGACATGACAATGTTTTTCCAATCTTCTATTCTCCAATTTTGATGAGCCCATTTGAATTGTAGCCTCAGTTTCCTGTTCTTAAATTACAGGTGTGGCACCCAGTGAGATCTTCTGCTGCTGAAGCCCATTAAACCTTCGAGGTTTAAGGTTTTGTGCATTCAGAGATTATCTTCTGCATACTTTGGTTGTAACAAGTGGCTATGTTGCTGACTTATCAGCTCAAAGCAGTCTGGCCATTCTCCTCTGACCTCTGTCATTAACATGGTATTCTTGCCCAGAGAACTGCCATTCACTGGATGTTTTCTCTTTTTCAGATCATTCTCCGTAAACTCTAAAGATGGTTGTGGGAGAAAATCCCAGTAGATCAGCAGTTTCTGAAATATTCAGACCAGTCTGTCTGGAACCAACAACCATGCTATATTCAAAGTCACTTAAATCACCTTTCTTTCTCATTCTGATGCCTCAAAATGATCCTGATGCTTGAACTTCATCAGGTCATCTTGGTCATCTCTACATGAAATGAGAAGCCATATGATTGGCTGATTAGAACTCTCTCATTAGCATGCAGTTGAACAGATGTACCTAATGAAGTGGCTGGTGACTGTACATGCAGACTCTTGGTAGTAAAAGCACTATCTAGTGCAGGTTTACCAAAGTACAACCAAGTTTAGTTTGAAGAATGGTAGAGTTCATATAGTAATGGACTGCTAATGAAACATTTACAGCTTGAGCTGATATGCAGTGACTCCTGTCTGACAGAACCAGAATTAAAGGGAAAGTTTTTAAATGATGAAAGGGCTCCCTGAAGCCATATATCTACTCTGATTTATATTACTAATTAATCCACCATTGTCCCACTATTCTTCCTTGCCTCATGAAATAAGATGAAAATGGTAAACTACTCTAATATTATTCATGCAGCAGCTATCTCTTAGTGTTAGTCTGACTGCAAGGAAGTAACATTTGAGTTACTAAAAGTGTTTAAAAAGACATGAAAGTCTTTTGAAAGAAGATTTGAGTTGTATAAATATACTGTAAGTGTGGACAAGCAGCAAGGAAAATTGCAGCTGACACCATATTTCAGATTTTCATCTAACTTGTAGAGGTTTGAATTGTTACTAGATGGCCTCCATTTTCTGCTTTTGTAGCACTTGGGAAATAACTGGAGTGAGACAGTCAGTTTGGCAGTCTCTACAGGAGCTACTTTTAAACAGCAGCTACTTTTAAAAAAGCAGGCTTTGCTTTCATTCAAAGGAAGGCATGTGGAGAAGCACAGCTTACAGCTTCCGCAGTGAGAGATATGAAACACAAATCTTAAAGGGTAACACATCATATTTAAAATCCCAATCCTTGGGGTGGAAATTCATTGAATAATTGAAATTGCACTTTAGTGTTGGAGGGGATAGACAGTTTCAGGGTAGCGTGTTATATTTCACTGTGATGAACAAGATACAACTCAGAGATCACTAAATCAGAGCCAAAGAAGCAACATAGTACTGAAGTTAAATTTTTAATGTCAGTTCAGCACAGAACAGTACAGTCTGGTATAGTATAGTATTTAGTATAAAACATTATAACATATATTTACTAAATATGATAAATGTTCTTTACATAAAGTTGATATCTCTAAGGTGTCCCCTGTGGTGTGGTCGTTTACACATTCACCTTGCAAGCGAAAGTTTCCTTTTTTGATTCCAGGTTGGGACACAAGCTCCTCCCACCATGGAAACCAAAATTACCAATCCGCTGTGGTGACCCCTTGGGATCTCTAGTAAATAAAGGAGTCTTTATGTGTACCCCCATCTGTGTTGTGTATCTTGATATTCATACATCCTATATACTACAGTGCCAAAATTGAAGTTTGTTCAGATGAGAAGTGGTCTCAATGTTCCCTGTTGCCATGTTAGGTTGCCTTTATGTAGGTGTAAAGGTCAGTATGAATGGCACCCTAAACTGGATAAGTGATAAACAGTAAGGATGGATGGATGGATGGATGGATGGATGGATGGAAGCCTTGTTAATAATCTGTGTAGTTTAAACCCTGACTGTAAAGCACTACTTTTGAATTTTTATTTTTTTTTCAATGTCCTGAACACTAGAGTTTACCTCTTGTTAACATCCACTCCAGATCCATAGAAGCTGCTATGAGTGCAGAACACCCCAGTCACTACCAATCTCCAAATAACTGCCAGTGAAATATCAATAACTTGCTGTGAGTTATGGATTCAGCCCAGCACATAAACTAACAATGTGTTATTATTATTATTATTATTATTATTATTATTATTACCCATGGTGTAGTAGTTTACACATTCACCTAACAAGCAAAAGGTCCCTAGTTCAATTCAAGGTGGGGACACAAGCTCCTCTCACCATGGAGGGTTGTGTCAGGAAGGACATCTGGCGTAAAATCTCTGTCGAATTACTAGTGCAGATAAATCTGCTGTGGCGACCCTTTGGGGAGAATACAAGGGAGCAGCCAAAGGCCACCACATCATTATTATTATTATTATTATTATCATTATTACTTCAGATGCTTTCAAATTGTTTCTTCATATAAAAAGAATCAGTGCACTCAGTTCTTGTAGCCAGAAAAAATCCCAAACGTCCAAGTTGATGGGCTGCTATTCAGAGGCAGATGGTTGTTAGATTGTGCAAGTAATTCCATATAGTCCTGAGGAAATGTAGAATCATGATGTTGCTGTAATAAGAATAATGATAGCCAGTATCAATGTGTGAAGCTACAAAACTAATGAGAATTTTCACCTTTTGCAATAAATTCATCTTATGGAGCACTTTATAATTCCAAAACTCTTAATTTGGCAAACTACATAATTTTATTATTATTTTAGACTATGTATTCCCTACTTTTAATGAGACTTAAGTAAATGGAAAGCACTCCTGAACACACACACACCATGTAGTACAAAATGCTAATAGCTGGTTCAGTAAATTTCGGGTTTACTTCTATAATGAATTGTTCTGTCCAAGCACTCTATGTAGTTTAACATTGCCAAAAAAACATAAACACTGTACAATACAACAAACTTACTAGTTACCACACGTGTTAGAAGTTAACATCAAGACCATTAGACGGATCAGATGCAGCTCTGTCCGTGGTCCTGAAATGGCCTTGATGCGTCATCATTTTGTTGAATTCCCAATTTTACAGAAATAGCTCCTTTGTTGTCCCTGTGATCGTGAATTATTTATTTCAGATCGTCTCTCTGTTGTGACATTTGCTCACATCGTCCCCGGGTAAGCATGTGCGGGAGCATGAATCCCTCGTCAGAGCTCGGAAAGGTCAAATGATTGATTTTACTATGCAAACACCCTCTATATTGTCAGAATCAAACCTCCAAAGTTGGAATCAGGTCGAACATGACAGGTCACTTCAGGGCTCATTATGAGGACCTGCTCTCTTTTTATAAACTGAAATCGCGATTAACTGACACATTTGGCTAAATATTCTTCAGGTGTGATGCTGAGCGGGCGCCGGTTTTAAGTTCGAGCACATGCGAGTGGTGCGTAAAAGGCGCGCTCTGGGGTGGGGGCTTCTTTGGAGAAGCAGTAGTAAAGAGCGCAGCAGCACGACTCTACAGCCACAGGTTGCCTCGCTTATCTCCACTCTTCTCTGAACATCTTAGCAACCCGGTGTAGACTACAGGTAGAGGACATGAGAACGCGTCTGGCTGAACAGTTTGGATCTGGGCTGCAAAAGGAGATCATGAAACAAAATGCAAAATCTGCGTCATTTGAAGACTTGATTTAACAACTCAATTGTGTCGCGAAGGATCTTTCTGTGGTTACCTGTTGTCATGTGAGCGCTTCTTCCAAGGACCGCGCGTTTTATTCGGAACCACAATGCCACGGGCCCCTCACTGCGGCTGCACCACGGCGACAACGGCGACATAATGGCATGTAGGAGCGGCTGCTGCTGCGGCTCCGGTCCGATAAACGAAGATAACGCGCGGTTCCTGCTGCTGGCACTGTTCATTGTTATCTATCTCCTGTGTGGGGCCGCCGTCTTCTCGGCGCTGGAGCACCCGAAGGAGCGAGAAGCGAAGGAGCGTTGGGCGCAGAGGTTCGAACATTTCAGCCAGAAGTACAACCTGAGCAAGAAAGACCTGAATAACTTCCTGAGGAACTACGAGGAGGCGAACGTGGCGGGGATCCGTGTGGACGCAATCAGACCTCGATGGGACTTCACCGGCGCTTTTTACTTCGTAGGAACTGTGGTATCAACCATTGGTGAGATGAGGAAACCAGCCTCTCAGATTCATCACTTTTTTTCTTTTACATTATCAGTTTTATGCTTTGTTTTCCTGAGTTGCTGTACCACAAGTAGTGCATTTAACAAATAAATTCCCACATTAAGGTAATTTCTTACTCATTTTACACAGGCTAGAATGGCAACAACAAAAAAAAAACTTTGCCCCCCTCTCACCATATCGCAGCTTGAAAGACTCTTAGGGAGAAGGTTCCCTTTTAATCAAACTTTTACAGGATAAACCTAGTAGCAATATAAACTGAGAAGTAGGCAGATCCACGTCAACACCAGCTTTGAGAGCTGACACAGTCCTTACAGTGTGGTTCAGCAGAACTACACATACAGGCACACACAAGCATTTTAATGCCTACTTCAGAGAAGATTTGTACTTGACTGTTATTCCTCCATTTCAGAACTGGCTGTGTCCAGGACTGTTTGAGAGCATCGTCAGTGTCAGCCAGGCAGACAAAAACCCAACCATCACTCTAACCAGCTGCACTGTTATGCACAGTAATGGTGATACTCATCTTTGTAATCAAAACTCCTCTGATTTGTACTTTCGGAATTATTTTGGGGACTTCTGACCTTTATTGGAAACCATTATAACATCCTGATTGGAGTTAATTCATTTGTAATGATTGTGACTGGCTTAGTTTAAATGAGTGGATAGTGAAGGGAAGTAGCTGATCATGTTTTATATAGAGGCACTCCATGATTTCTCTACTGTGTCAGCCCTTATGCACTTTCTTCTGACTGCTCTGACTGTGATGCAAACAACAGTCTCATTTAAAACTTTATCAGATCTTAGCATTTAAGTAGCCCCTAGGGAGAAAAAAGGGGTTTGTTTCTTTGGGATATCACTTCACAGTTATTCATTATGCATGATGCAAAAAAAATGCAGCTTTTATTCCACTATAGTCCAGAGAAAAAGAGCTCTTATCTTGCAAACAGATAAAACAGACTTAAAATTATCTGATGAAATTTTAATTTGCTAGTGATTCTGTGTCCGACTGCATGAAGGCAAATACTGGATCACTTTTTAATAATATGCAGTTTGTCATGTTGCCAATTTCAGCAGTCACTCTTTATCTCTTTAGCTCACTATCTTTGTTTTGTATATAACTCTGATCTGTCAGTTTTTGCCAGGGAAATTCCCATTAAGAACACGTCATTGTTTTGCATCCTCTCCGAGAGCACTGTGTGCATCACAGCTTGCATGAACGCATCAAGATTATCAAAGAGCAGTAGCCTGAGTGTATGCGTAGGCACAAGAAGTCTATTTCAAAGGCATCTTGTATGTGTATTGAGAGAACCAAGTATAATTCATCATGTTTATAAGCCTGCTGAATTGGATGCTTCACAGAGCAGACTAGCAAAAGTAATTTTTATTCGATTTTCGCTTTCATCTGGGTAATTGAGCCAGATAAAATATGTGATGTTGTCCATTGACTCATTTACCGTTAAATGCATAGCAATACTTTGACTTTTAAAAAAGTACACTTTATTTGTTTATTTATTTAATTTATGGTCAAATCAATACCACTTTCAAATCTACATTAAACAGCCTTAAGAGTTGCTCGGGAATATTTATTTTAGACTCACCTGAGACAATAAAAAAGGAATACATTTTTTATTATAGAAATCTGTGATTTACAGTTTAAGTTCTCCTGCTGTCTGGTATTGGGTGACTGCACAGCATTTTTATTCTTTGTCTGCCTGTCCCACATCTTACAATGATATCCCACATTTTGACTGCCTCTGCAGAACATGGACTTTTCTAATGTCTTGCTTTTACCCAATGCATGTGAGGAAAACGGGGAAGGTTTTTATTATCATCAAGTGAAGGTTAGAATGTTTAATACTATGCCCATCATGGCACCAAAAAGTCACAAGCTTTGGTGAAGATGATGGAAGCTGCCACAAAGAAAATGGAGGGGTAGTATGCTGAGAAATAAAGTTTTTCTCTCTTTCACTAGAGCCATATTTTCATGTCACACAAGGTAAAATATAATGTGATAAATGTGTGTCATGATTGGCTAGAAATTGCTAAAATTGTCAGATATGGCTCAAAAATATATACCTGTCTATGGATGCATCCCTCCTGAAATCCAGAGATGGTTATGAGACAGAACAGCAGCTTTAATAAAAGTGAATATAGGTGTATATAAAGACTATTGCATGAGACCATGAGAATAAATGTAACCTTACTTTTATCCTTATTGTATTTGCTTAGCAAGGGAGTTGGAAAAGTTGCAATGAAATAAAATATATTTGGCTTTCACATACCAGATTTCAATTCAGATGACTGCACGGCATATTGCATTTTTATTTTTTTAATAAGATATGCAAATTTCAGACTACCTCCCAGCACTGCTAAGGTGTCCCACATTGTCCCACACAAAATACAGTGTTTGCACCACATTTAGTTTGTTGGGATATGGTCACCGTTTCCTGGTACTGAAAAATAAAACTTCTTTTTTTTTCTTCTTCTTCATCTTCTTCTTCTTCTTCTTCTTCTTCTTCTTCTTCTTCTTCTTCTTTCAGCTGTTCTTGTTAGGGGTCACTACAGCGGATCATCTGCCTCTATCTCACCCTACCCCTTACATTAAAAAAATACATGAATGCTGTGCCTGCAGTGCACACTGATTCAGTCAGTATTTGATGCTATTAACTTAATAATAAAAACCTCATAACTAAAGAATCAATGAACCTTTTCTGTGGTTTTCTTCTTCTCCTCCTGCCTGGCTGCTTCTTCTTCAACATCCTTTGTCCGATATATCCACTATCCTTCCTCTGAACAAATCCAGACTATCCAAGAAATACAACTATTGCAGTCAAATACCTCTATGTTTAATTTTGTAAGCAATCATCCAATCACAAGCTAAGTTTGAACTCTGGGTGCGATTTGCAGCTATATCAATGATATTTCTGTACAAATTTAAATAAGTGTTGTGAAGTCAGTAAGCAAACAAGCTCCTCTAACTACCTTCATCTTTAACAGCAACCCAAGCAGAGACTTGTGGGTATTATAGTAGATAGAAACTGAAGAAACACCTTGAAGGTTTAATTCTCCAGAAACAAGCTGAAATAGTGAACACTAGTTGTTGTGATATGCTCATGTATTTTTTTTATAGGAGAGGCTCATGTTTCTAGTAGTAACACTGGAACACGCACACACAAAAAAATCCCAGTACATCATCCAATTTAACCTTTACCACTGATGGTAGCTTTTCTGGGAAACAGCAAGCACTAAACCCCATAAATAAAAATCTAATGGCTTAAAGGTCCCACATACTACCACTTTAATGTAAATTAATGTTAGTTCCCCATGTTCCAGAAAGCATATTTCAAGTTAAGCATGAAATACCAGTTTTTGTATACCATGCCTCTATATCTCTAGTTTTGAGTTCTGTTTTTAACAGTTTGTTTAAATCTAACAGGACTTGCCCCTTTCAGAAAGAGGTGTGTGAGTGACAGAAAGAACCAACCAATAGGAGCAGTGCAGCTCATTCAGTCTATGAGACTACACTTACAGTAGTGAGAACATGAATGAGGCACTTAGGGGCTTCTGACTTTCTGTCTCAGCCATTACTTTACTTTTAAATGCAGCCGAATTCTCACCACAGTTGCTATTTTTTGTGAATGTAGAGCTTGACAACATTGCTGTTTTAAAAAATCCAGATTTCAGTGGTGCTGAGTTGTGGCTTGGTAAACAGCTTGAGAGCATTAGCAGTTTTCCCTAGGGTTAATGCACCATGTAAATGTTAACATTTCACTGTAGTTCTGTTGTCGGACACAGGAGCAAAAAAATATGTCCATGAGAGCAGTTTTATTGTGAATTCAGCTGTCAGAGGGTCGGCTCTGAGCCCCTTCTTCTTTGCAATGATGATGGATACGTTGACAGATGAGGTCAGGCTGGAGCCTCCATGGAGAGTAGGGAGCAGGTAAAAGACAGCCTGGACAGGTGGAGGTACGCATGGGAGAGAATAGGAATGAAATTCAGTAGAAGTAAGATGGAATAAATGTGTGCAAATTAGAGGAAGGCAAGTGGAATAGTGAAGATGCAAGGAGTAGAGGTAGTGAAGGTGGATGCTTCTAAATACTTGGGATCAACCATCCAAAGCAATGGACAGAGCACAAGAGAAGTGAAGAAGAGAGTGCAGGCAGGGTGGAGTGGGTGGAGATGAGTGTCAGGGGTGCTCTGTGACAGAAAGAGAGCAGCAAGAATGAAAGGGAAGGTTTACAAGACAGTAGTGAGACCTGCTATGATGTATGGTGTGGAGATGCTGGCACTGACAAAAACACAGGAGGCAGAGCTGGAGGCAGAATTAAAGGTGTTGAGATTTTCCCTGGGAGTGACCAAGATGGACAGGATTAGAAATGAGTACATCAGAGGGACAGCTCTGGATGAATGGTTTGGAGACAATTTCAGAGGCAAGCCAGAGATGGTTTGGACATGTTCAGAGGAGGGATAGTGGATGTTCAAAGAATGTTGAAGTTGAAGAGGAAGACCACAGAGAAGGTTCATGGATGTAGTGAAGGAGGACATGTTGGTGTGACAGAAGAGGATAGAAATGACAGGGTGAGATGGAGGCAGATGAACTGCTGTGGCACCCCCTAATTGGAGCAGCCAAAAGAAGAAGACGACGAAGAAGAAGACACTGCATAAATGCAATACAAGTGAGTGTAGACAGAAGGAGAGCACATGGCTAACAGAAAGCCAGCTGAGTTTCACTGCACTGAAGCACATAAGGCTACACAAACACAGCACACTCTCAGTGTTCTAACTGTTGGTTATAAATCAGCCCCTGAAGTTTCTACACATCATGGTCATCCCTCAGCATTTAATTTTCACCAGAGATCTGACCTGTGTGCATACCATCAAAGGTAATAATTACATTAGCCCCATTAGGCAACAACAAGGTTGTCCTATTCCTGTAGTGATATCATCAGCTGAAGTATTTCACTGGGTTTTTAGTTCTTCTGGTGATTAGAAAACATAAAACTCTTAGTGAGGTTATTGTGGGCTATATTAGAAGTATTTTCATCACTTCATTTGCTGTCAGACAGCCCTTTTAGATATTATATTAGAGCAATTATGTTTCTGTCATTAAACCCAACAGATCGCAGTGGCAGAAAACACTAACTTTACTTCAGATGACACAACATTGCAGTGTGACAGATGTTTAAACACATTAGTCTGACTCATAATTAACTTGTGAAAATGACAGTCACACAAAAAAACTAATTGACCAAGGCAGCATCAGAGGTCTGTACTACAAAGCAGGATTTTCTTTTATTCAGGTAACATTAGAGTTAACTCTGAGTTTTCAGTACTGCAAGGGTGGTTCACTTCTTACCCGGGTAACTTATGCTGCAGACCTAACCTGCTCCAGAACAGGTTAAATTCCAGATTAGAGATCAGCAGGTATGAAATGACCAATTAGGTCTCTGTAAAATAGCATCACCGATCCTGGACGATCCCTTCGACATCCGTGTGCAGGTAGGAGAGTCTAAAGCTTTCTTGATAGCATCAAAAGTCTTTGAGCATCAGTAATAAATACAGATTCTTTATTACCTTATAGATTTTATTCCTGTTGTCTGCAAACAGTTTTACAACAAGTGGATTGTTTTATAAGCCTTAATATACAATCCTAAAACAGGGTTGCTATTTATACTTTTCTGATTTACAATCTAAATTGCACATGGACTAAACCTACATTTAAATTTTGTTTTCATCTTTGTTCTTTATTTGCTTTCAGACCACCACCTGGTACCTGGAAAGTATAAAAAAAAAGAAAGTGTCTTTTACTGATTTCAGTTTATGTTTTTCCCATATCTTAGTTTATCTTGTTTTGTAAACTCAGCCGCTCTGCTTTCAGTAACCCCATCCATGATTGTGACTGGTCAAATGCTGCCAGTGCCACCTCGTTCAGGTGAATGCCCTCATAGCGAGATTGCTAAACCCACTTACCAAACTTATAACTACCTTTGTGTGACTGCTCGTCCTAATTGCCAATGTTAGGTTAACTGAAGCCAGATAACAGATCCTGGTATGTTTAACTTGCTTTGTAGTAGAGGCCTCAGGTTGTGTGTTCTGCAGATAAAATTACTATTTGTTTTTTCAGCAGTCTAATGTCTTTGACCAGGAGAGCAGTTGCAGTCACAAAGAACTGCCCAAAAGCATCTGAAGCCCCCAAACACTTTGAATACAGCCTGCGGTTAAACTGATAGTGATTCTTGTTGATTAAAGTATGTTTTGCTACTGACCATCCACGGCAGTACGTTTAGCATCATGCTTTGAAGCTCCGCAGGGGCAAGATGGGAGGTGCTGTGACTGAATTTTTAGCTCAGCTGTTATTGGTTACCTATTTTCTATGTAGAAAAAGAGGGACATTCTTACTGGCTTGTAAAGCTTAGAAGTTGTCTTTTTGCCAGTGGGCTGGAAAAAATACCAGCACTAAGAGACTTCAGACTTTTACAACTCATAACTAAAATTTCAAAGTTCATAAATATTTTATAACATTATAAAAATTTATTTTCAGGAAATTAGACATTTAATGAAAACTATCAGTATCAGAATACTTTATTAATCCCAGAGGGGAAATTGCTTGCATTATAGACACTCCGTTAAGTATATAAATTTAAATATAAAAGATAGAAATACAGTTAAGAAGATAAAATATATTTAAAAAACATATATACAGTGAGTCCAGTGAGTAAGCATAGGTGGTTCAATGTTGAGCAATACCATTTACAGGATGCACACAGTATGGCAGTACAGAATAGTCCAGTTATCAAGGGGAGGAGCTGTAAAGTGTAACAGCCACAGGTAGGAGTGGTTTAATCATAAATCAGAATTGCATTGCTATGGTTATTGTTAATTTTTACACTTCTCTTTTTATATGGATGAAAGAAACCATGAAAGTTTGAGCTGGTTGTATCTTGATAAGCTGCTTGCCACTTCTTACTTACTATAAAGACAGAACTGAGCTTTATTATTATTATTGTTATCTAAATCTCAGCAAAAAAAGCAAATAACCACACATCCCATAAGCTATCACTTTAAATGTTTGTCTTAAGTGAGTAAGGTTGCATTTAAGTCTGAACTGTGTTTTATAACCCCAAATCCTGAATAACATCAGAGCTTTTGTTCCTCATAGCTTTTCTCTCTGTGGCAAACCATTTTCCCTCTCTTCTTTCAGGAAGTGCATATTTTGTTCATGGGACTCATCAACATCGCATTTACAAAACAAGTAGAAAGAGACATGTCTATAAGATCCAGACCATTTAGTTTTATTGTTGCATTTGGAAGAAAACCTGTTCTCAATTAGTACCTTGAGAATCTTTTTGAAAGTGAAGGCAATCAAAGCCTCCGCAAGAAGCCTGGCTCTGGCATGAAGACAATTAGTCATGCTGCAACGTATTTTCATCATGAGAGTCGATACAGTTATACTGACTTTGTTTTTCTTGTAAAAAAAATGGCTCTTATTTTGGACTCATTTACAGCTGCCACATCTTCAAATAGTACATTTGCAACACAAGTGTATGTGGCTATGAAGTTCCTCCTCTAAAATAATAGCAAGGGTTCAATTTGTTCAACAGCTGGACAGGAAAAAGAAGAGCAGAGAGACAGACAGCTCTTCTCGGGCTTTTAGTGTTAAATGGGGGATGAAAATACATCACTGAGTCTGGTGCAGCTAAAAGACCCCTCATTTTGACTCCCATTTTCTTCGTCTGCCAGTTCACAAGAGACAAAGAAGAAGTTTGTCTCTTGTGATTTTTAAAGTTTGTCTTTAAAAATCTGGACAAAAATGATGCACCTGAAATGTGAGGTGGCTCAAGTGCATCTTTCAGTAGCCAAAAAAGTGTGGAAAAAATACATTGAACGATTAGACTGGAACATGTCAGCTCTGAAACTGAATTTTTTTGGCACACAAAGACAAAGAGAGAGAGAGTGAGCACGTCACCAATGGCAACCCAGCGTAGGGAAACAGTTTCATGAATACATTTTTCATTTAGAAGAAGAAGAGATCGGTAATTGGCCATCTTTGCTAATGACAGATAGGAAGAGAGCTCGATTTAAAAGACAAAGCAGGTGGAGATGTTGACGACTTTCCCAATCTTGCATGTGTGTGAAAATAGAAACACCAGATAGGACTAGTATTTTCAAGTGATGGAAATGAATTACTTTACTGTGTCCTTTCATTTGTAGAAGACAAGAAAGTGCAGAATTCAAGTTTAACACCTCAGCTCAAGCTTCTTTTTTACTTTTATCTTCAGACATCCTCACCCTTTTTAATATGCAGTGCATAGCAGGAGCTACTTTTCTTCATGATGCGTTCTCACAACTGGAAATTCTCAGGGTTTAGGCGAGGCTGCTGCCTGGATTGGGCATGCAGGAGGCATGTTCTTGTAATGTTGTAGCTTTTTCACTAAAGGAAAAAATATAAAATAGCTTCAAAACAGTTTGAAACTAGTGTCAAATGCAATGATTTACACAGTGTGTGCATCATTAAGTAAGGTGATCCATGAGTTTCGGGACACATTTTTTGTAATTTAGCCTCTGTACACCATCACGGTGGATTTCAGATCAAACAATCCCAATCTGATTTAAGTACAGACTTTCAGCTTTAAGTCAAGGAATTTAAAAAAGATTCTAAACAGTTAATTGATTTAACTGTTTAGAGATTACAGCCATTTTTATACGTAGTCTCCTATTTCCAAAGGCTCAAAAGTGACTGGACAAGCAAACAGAATTTTAAATATGAGGACTGTTTTTAATACTTGGATGAACATCTTTTGCAGTCAACAATTGTCTGAAGCCTTGAATATCACCAGATGCTGTGTTTCTTTCCTTGTGAAGCTCTGCAAGGTCTCTGCTGCCTTCAGTTGCTGCTTGTTTATGAGTCTCTCTCTGCCTTCAGTTTTGTCTTCAGTACCTGAAAAGCTATTCTGTTGACTTGCCCATTAAGGAGCATCCCATTCATTTGCCTTTAGAGGCTTTTGGGTTGTTTTTGGAATATGCTTTGGGTCATTATCCATTTGCAATGCGGAGCGCTGCCTGATCTGTTTTGCAGGATTTGGCTCAATTTGAGCAGAGAGTATAGCCCCGTACACTTCAGAATTCATCCTACTTCTATCAGCAGTCATCAATAAACACTAGTGACCCGGTTTCATTGGCAGCCATAAATGCCGATGTGACATGTTGTGGTATGCTTCAGATCATGAGCTGTTCCTTCTCTTTTCCATATCTTTCTCTTTCCGACATTCTGGTTCAAGTTCATCTTTTTCCAGAACTGGACGGGCTCATTTAAATGTTTTGGGTTTTTTTTTTTTTGGCAAAATCTAATCTGGTCTTCTTTTTTTGAGTGTAACCAGTGGTGCACCATTCTGTTGTAAACCTTCTGTATTTACTTTTGTGAAGATGTCTCTTGATTGTAGAACTTTGACAATGATACACCTACCTCTTTGAGAGTATTCTTGACTTGGCTGGATGTTGTGAAGGGGTGTTATTATGGTCCCCTGTCTTCCAGGTGCTGACTTGCCCTCTCTGCCTGTCTCTCTCCTTCTTTTTCTCTCTCTCACTCTCTCTCTGTCTGGTTGGGCTGGGGACACTAATTGTGCTTGATTGCAGGAGCAGGTGTAATGGCTGGGGGATCATTTCCCACACCTGCTCTTCATCCTG
>VUQH01033730.1:0-12030 GCA_015106775.1 Etroplus canarensis | reverse complement strand
TGTGTGTGTGTGTGTGTGTGTGTGTGTGTGTGTGTGTGTGTGTGTTGGGGGGGGGGGGGGGGCTTGGTAGGTGAAGGAAGGGGGAACAGAGAGAGAGGGAGAACGAGGGTGGGATAGTGGAGGGTGTGTGTGCTCATCTCTTGTGTGTCAGTTGCAGATCTGCTGGTGTGGAAGCAGATCTTTTCCCTCAGTGACTCTATTAATTTACCTCATTTATCTTAACCACCTCCCCCTCCCCCCAATAAATACTGGAGACTTCAGAGTGTGCATGTGTGTGCACATGAACAACCCTACATCTGGATGTGTGTATGTGTGTGTGTGTGAGGGAATAAAACCACAGCAGCTCCCCTTTCTATTCCCAGAGGACAAATCCGTGGCGGAAAAACTCATTTTCCTGCAAATAGTTTGTCAGCCAAGCTAGGAGGAGTGATAAATTATCACAGACGTTAGGTGAAGGAGGACGACAGGAAGAGGGAAGCCCTCTCTCTCTCTCATCCTCACCCTTTCTTCCCTTTCTTCTCTACTTTCTCTATTTCATCCTACCATTTCTATTTACCTGTGATTTCACTTATGCTGCATCTCAGCTCTGATTACAACAGTATACATGTACTTCATGTGCATATGTACACGCTCACATACACATATAGTATGCAGTGCAAGTTGGAATTGGGAAAACGTGGCTGCCCCTACAACTCAAGTGTGACTCCCCGTTCCAAATGATAAATTGATGCCCAGAAAAATGGATTTGTTTTCAACTGGTAACACATCAAAGAAATAATAATTCTGTGTGGGGGAGAGTGGCGGGATGATGAATGGGGTGGACAGCTGGATCACAGTAGAGCAATGGAGTGAGTGAGAGAGAGAGAAAAGGGAGAGCAAGAGAGCGAGAAAGAGAGAGAGAGAGATGAAGTGGTAGAATGTGAGTAAGAAAGTGTAAAATCAACAAGCAAACAAAACACTGTCAGAGTGCTGAAATGGTTTTGCATGTTTTGTAATAATTTAACTTTGGACTGACATGACATGAGCTCGTTTTCATTTGAACCAAATGTGATTACTGGACATCTCAGAACTATGCTGCTAACAGCCTTCAGTCTCCAGAATTTCCCTTTCTCTCAAAAGTGTATTAGTGAGGTTGACACTGATGTTGGTTAGAAGGTTTGTCACTCTGTCACTGCTCCGATTCATCCCAGAGTTGTCAGATGAGAATGTAGGAAAATGGTTTCTGATGTAACTTCAACCTCCAAAAACAGTTATCACAGAGCTGGAATCACACTACATCAAGACTTATCTTTGGACAGTGTCCACAACGTACTTTTGACCTTTTCATTATTACTAATCAAACATCCCAAAACAAATCTTAATCTAAAACAAAGTATTATTTGCACTCAACTGCATGTAAAAATTAAGATTTTTGTTATTTAAAACATGCTGTAATTTTTAGTTAAGAGATTTTAGATGGACACAAAGTAGCTGCATTTTTAAATTCAGAATCCTTTTTTAATTCCAGGGGGGACAATTGCTTTTAGCTCATTACTAAAGTATTTTATACAATGACTTCAACAATGGTTAAATGAGAGTAAACAATGAAAAGTGTCTTGAGACTGAACAACTTAGTATTCATGTTTTTCCCTTAAACGCAACAGGAAAGTGCTGACTCCACTACAAATATTTTCAGAGTTCTTTGATGTGAACTTTGAAAAACTTTAGTTACATTTTTTATTCAGTTTCTTTTCTCACTCTAGTCAAAAGCAGCACTCTTGCGATTATTGTATTAGATTACTGTTTATGTCAGCTCTGAGTGAAATTCATGTAGCACCCAGTATTTTAAGTTGTTGGCACTCATTTGTGAGATTGAGTGCAGGAATGTCATCAGTGTCAGTACTTTTTGTTTCCAAAGAAGAAGCAAACAAATCTCTCTCTCCTACTTTTTTTAACCTGATCTTTAAAAAACAAACAAAAGCCACTGACACTTTTACGAAAGCATACTGATAGCCTATAATGGATACTGAGTAATTAGTGAGGCTGAAATGACAAAGAATATCAAAAGAAATGACTGAAGAAGATCATTGAGCAACCAAATGAAAGGAAAATTTCAGGTGAATGTGAAATACAACTCTCTGAAACTAGAAAATAATTTTATAAATAAATCACAGTCATGAGCAAAAGACAGTTATCACAGGACTCTATGCAATCCTGTGAAAACTGAATAAACCCTTATAGCTTCCATAGGAATTAGGAGGGTAAGTAGCAGCCAAGCGCTGCTAATCAAATGTACTTGATTAATTAATCATCTGTCTAGAGCATTCATGGGTTTTAACACAATGCCACAATCCTTCCAGGAGTGGACACCCCAGCAAGTTCACCCTAAGGTCAGTCTGTGCTCAGAGAAACTGCAAACAACCCGAGAGCTACATCTCAGACTCTACAGACCTCAGTTAATATGTTAAATGTCATCATGACAGTAGAATCAAAAAAAGACTCAACAACTATGGTTTGTTTGCCAAATGAAAGCCTCTTCTCTCCAGGTTTGCAAAGTTGCATCTGAACAAAGCACAGGATTTCTTTAGCAATGTGACAGGAGATAGTTGTCCATAATGCACAGCACCATGTTTGGTGAAAACCAAACATGGTATGTCAGTACAAACACTTCATGTCAACTGATTCAGACTTGTTTTGCAGCCACAGGATCTGGTCACCTCGTAGTCATTGACTGCTAACTCTTCTGTATACCAAAGAATTCTGGAGTCAAATATGAAGCCATCTGTCTGACAGCTAAAAACTCGGTCGAAATTGGATAGTGCAGCTGTACAATGATCCCAAGAACAGCAGCAAATTTACAACAGAACGGGTGAAAAAGAAAAGAATCACGGTGTTGCAATGGCACAGTCAAAGTCCAGACCTAAATCCTATTAAAATACATGGTGGGACCTACAGAGAGCATTGTATAAATGAATCCCTACAAACCCCAATGAACTGAGGGAAAGTTGCAAAGAAGAGTGGGTCAAAATTTCTCCTCAGTGATGTTAGAAACTGATAAAGTCATACAGAAAGCAATTGCTTTAAGTTATTGCTGCTAAAAGTGGTTCTATAGGATAGTGAGTCATGGGGTGTACTTAGTTTTTCATGACTGCACTGATTCCTGCAAAAACTTTCTTTTTCACAGTACTGTAAAATGAGCTAAAACAACCCAAAATATTGCTTCTCTGCAATTACTTCACTTTTTAGGAGATTAGATGTGTAAAATTTAAGACACCTTCTGCACAGAAGATTAAATACAGTCTTAATCCTGCAGTTAAATTTGTAGACCTTGAACTTCACAAGTGCTAAATTATATTGCTCTTAGTTTGAAGACAGTAAATGAGAGAGCATTATATCCAGTGAATCAGGGGCTTTGCCTATTCTTTGATAATTTTTCACATTTGTAGTTTTAACTCTCTGTCCTCCCACTGCATCTCCACCTCCAACTAAAAGTCTTTTGCACATTCTGACTCAAACAGACTAAAAACAAAAATTATCAAACGTAAACTGTAAATGTCTGTTAGCTAAATTTGAGAGATTTAAAAACCTCATTTTACCTTAAATGGGACTTTCCTCACTGCTCCTGACCCTGTTATCTAGATATCTAAGCAAAGCTTTAAATGCCACAGATGTCTGCGGGATCTACATGCAAGCTGTTAAATCTGCATTTTTCAAAGCCTGAAAGAGTTCATGCTCAACTAAGGCTATTTCTAAGAAGACAATGTTCATATTTGATCTTTATAAACCAAGAATCTATATAGTAATATAACATAAACAGGCAGAGATATCAGACAAAAAACAACAATTTAATAACTAAAAATCATCTTCATTTCTGTTTCTTGCAGCTCATCCACAGCAGCAATCTTCCCACTCAGGTAGTCATCTGGCTCAGGTAATAACATAAGCGCTGGAATGAGATCATCATAATCATCATTTTCTTTATTGCCCCTGATCCCAGCAGAGGACCATCAGGGAGAGCCAGAAATAACAGAATTGCATCCATATATTGCCACAGTTTTCAGGCAGTTATTGGGACTGGCAGTGTTCTCAGTGGATCATTAAATGTATGGAGGTGTTCTTCCCACTCGTTTACTCACTTCCCCTCCAGGTTTCTAAAACTGATCCTGTACAATGTCTATGCCCAATGTCGGTTTTCATCTGGCTCATTTTTTCTCCAGCCATATCTTATTTTTATTCTTTTTATCACCCTCCCTCCACACTCTCCTCTCTCCCTTCGCAGTGATTGATGGAGTTAGGCAACAGTACACAGAGCAACGTGTGGCCAACAGTCCACGACAGCCTGCATCAGAGGGAAAGAGAGAGGCTGGTGTGGTAGCGAGGAGGAGGAGGAGGAGGGTGGGGATTAAACGAAAAGAGAGGTGAAAGGAAGGGAAGGAAAGAGGAAGCGAGCAGGGAGTCGGAGAGAGTGTGTGAGGGAGAGGAAGAGAGAGAGAGAGAGAGAGAGAGAGAGAGAGAGAGAGAGAGCGAGAGAGAGAGAGAGGGGAGCTCAGCTGAAAGCCACAGACTTAATTCTATGCATCATTAAGCAGTCTCACTCAATGCAACATCCCCTATACATCATCCACGCTCAGTAAACACAACGATGACATTACATTAGCAACTGCAAATGAATTTTCTTTTTAGAAGGAAATTGAGAATACTCTCTTTCTCTCCCTCCTTTTTACCCTCTCTGGTGCTCGCAAAGCCTGAGCGTAAAACATAAAATACA
This sequence comes from Etroplus canarensis, assembly GCA_015106775.1. NCBI lineage: Eukaryota > Metazoa > Chordata > Actinopteri > Cichliformes > Cichlidae > Etroplus > Etroplus canarensis. The sequence goes on along the minus strand of VUQH01033730.1, from coordinate 7,283 downwards.
GGCAGATATAAACAAAATAAAAACACAAACAATATTTCCCTTTCCCTCCCCGACACACACTCTCTCACTTTGTCACACAGAAAAGACTTGAGCACAAAAACACACCTCTCCTTAGGAAATGTTTTTATAATAAGCATTTCAAAGATACCTTATTTAAAGATAAGGTATGTTTGAAAGTGCTGCACAAAGCTATTTGTTCTCACTTTGCCAAATTTAATCACGCACTGGTTGAACCAGCTGCTCCCAAATACAAAGTCAGCTACAGCTAAAGTTTGAATTTATATTACATGATCATCTATGCATCAGTAATAAACAAGTTATTACAATGACATTATCTACATGCTTAGTAATTACCAGGTTAATACCAGGTGTAGCGGTTGTAAATGTGACCTCTGCGAGTTGTCTTCATTCTCTCTAAATGAATGTTCTGGGGAGGGTTAGGTTTGTAGTAACAGTTTATTCAGCATCTGTAATTAATACAAAGAATAACAAAGTAGAACGATCATCTCCATTTCCATTTCTCTGAGGAGTACTCAAAATTCTTTTTGATTATTGTATGTTGCATATTTTAAACTTTACATTCTGTACAATACACTGGCAGTGTGCTCTTATAGTACAGATTCATGGTGACAAAATAAAGGAGACTTAACAGAAACTTTTACAAAAAAGAATACAGAGAAATAAAAACATGGAGCTTAATACAATATTACAAAACAGAAAAGGGGTTTATAAACAACAACAGAAAATTACATCAATTCTCTGCATAGCTAAAATGCTATTACACTCTAATCGGCGTACCTGCAGAGCAGAATGGTCATTTCTTGAACACAAACAGAGTGAGCGCCATCTGAAAAGCTGGCATCATGTCAAAGTTAGCTAGCTCCACTCACAAAAGATCACATCAAATCAATATTATCAAATAACCCCCTCTCGACTTCTGAGGTCCGAGCGACGGAATGAAACATTACAAGTTGTTCCTGTATAAATAAGCAGAATTTATTAACAAACACCAATATGCACTTTCTGCTTTCCTATATTACTGCCTTACATTAAGAGCTCAGAAACAAAATACAGAATATTTTCATGGGTTTCAACATCACTATCACATTCAACAAAGCCACAAGTGAAATGTTGTTAATAAGTGTCACTGCCAGCTGGACAAAATGATACACAGTATAATTATACATTCCTGTGAAAAACTAAGTAAACCCCATGATTCACTATCTTGTAGAACCACCTTTAGCAGCATTAACTTGAAGTAATTTTATTCTGTATGACTTTATAAGTCTCCCACATTGTTTCAGAGGAATTTTGGTCCTCCCGTCTTTATGTTACTTCAATTCACTGAGTTTCGCCAATGTTTGTTCATGTACATCTCTTTGAAGGTTCCTCCACAGCACTTCAAGAGGGCTGCGGTGTGGACTTTAACTGAGTGATTACAACACCTTGATTCTTTTCTTTTTCAGCCATTCTGTGGTAAATTTGCTGGTTTGCTTGGGATTGTTGTCCTGTTACATTAACTACTACATTAAATACTGGGCCAGCTTTAGCTGGTGGACAGTTGGCTTCATATCTGTTTTAGAATACTTTGGTATACAGAGGAGTTCATGGTCAACGACTCAATGGTTGACTCAGTGCAGCTACACCTGTGCCAGGAGAACAGAAGCTTGCATGGTGCCCAGGTCCTGTGGCTGCAAAACAAGCCTAAATCATCACCCCTCTACCTCCGTGCTTGATATCTGGTATGAGGTGTTCTGATTTTCTGTGTCTGGTTTTTTTACCAAATGTGGTGATGTGCATTATTGCTAGACATCTCCACTTTGGTCTCATTTGTCCAAAGGAAATTGTTCCAGAAGTCTAGTGCTTTGTTCAGATGCAGTTTTACAAACCTAAGCGGTGCCGTCATGTTCTTTTTAGAAAGAAGAGGCTTTCTCCTGGCGACCCTTACAAACAAGCCATACTTGTTTAGATTTTTCTAACTGTTCTGTCATGAAATTTAAAATGTAACATACTATCTGAGGCCTTTGGAGTCTGAGATGTAGCTCTTGGGTGTTTTGCATTTTCTCCAAGTATTGCACAGTCTGGCCATGTGGTAAATTTGCTGTTAAATACACTCATTGTGTTTTAACACACACCTGAGTGCTCCAGAACTGCCAAAATTTCTGCTTTTATAGAGATGGTCACACTGGCTGATGATCAGTTAATCAAGTGCATTTGAACAGTAGCACCTGGCTGCTACTCACTGTCACAGAGGCCTGTGACCTTTTAACATATCACAGAATGCTTTTGGCTTAACTGTGTTGTGTGCTGGTTTTGCTTAAGAGTTAAATATGAAAGGTTAATTTCTAGATTTATATTTGATTCATCTGATGCTGTGCCTTAGCTCTCCTCAAGATTGTGGCTTAGCTTTTGTTTAGTTTGGATCCAGGAACTTTTATGGTCCATTTCCTGGAGGAAAGTGCCAGGTGTGTTATGAAAGAGGAGTAGTTTGATTTAATGTTGAAAGCATGTCTGTTTTTAATATGGATGTATATATTTCCTCAATGTCAATGTACTGCAATTATCTTTCGAATGAGAGTTTGAGCACTGTTAATATTGTACTTAATTGTATAATTGCTACTTTTTGCAGTGGGAGGAGTTACTGGCTATAAAGACTAAAGATGCAGCTCCTCCGGGGAGTGATTGTGTGTCAGCCCATGGTGGTGAGCAGGTCACTGTGGTTTTACTTCCAGAGGCCCTACTAAATGGGGTATAGCCCAATGCAGAATTGTTTCCTTAGTTGTTAGATTTAATTTGGGATTGTCATCATTAAGTTGAAGTTCTCTATTTATTTTCCCCTCTCTATTCCTAGTTTAATCCATTTCCTTTTCCTATTTTCAGTCTGACCAGCTGTTCTGCACTGTAAATACAACACAGCAGCCCACTGTTCCGAAAGAAAATGAAATACAAAGAAGACTGTATTGTCCAATTTCTCTAAAGATTTTTATTCTTGCCTTCACCACCCAGCCATCCCTCACACCCTCTGAAACAGTAAGGAAATACTTTTTCACATGACTGTATATCACAGATGTACCTTTCAGCTGCTCCCTTGTATTCTCAACCTAGGGGTCGCCACAGTGGATTAATCTGCATTGGTAATTTGGCAGAGGTTTTACACTGGATGCCCTTCCTGACACAACCCTCTATGGTGAGAGGGGCTTGTGTCCTCACCTGGAAACGAACCAGGGATCTTTCGCTTGTAAGGCAAATGCGCAAACCAGTACACTACAGGGGACACTCGCAGACATCAGACTAACCACATAGGCAGTTAAGTAAAGCATTATTAGCTTTATAGTCAAGCAGGAGGCCTGAGCTGAGCTAAAGTCTGCACTGTTTCGTCCTTTAACAGGATGACGTCCACGTAAACCAATGAACTCATACACAGTCAATGGTGAGTGTAGACCCTTTTTAGGCATGCTCAAGTGCCCTGGAACTTCATTTCTTAGCACCCCTAAAAATAACAAGAGTAATACATTGGGTGGAGTTTGCATGTTTTCTCTGTGTTTGTGTAGGTTTACCCCAGGAGCTCCAGGTTTCTCCTGTCATTGAAAAACATGCTACTGTCTATAGTCCGGGGCACGCTCATTAAAGAGATTCTTAATCTCAAGAGTTCACCTTCTGGTTAAATACATTGTAAAGGTTAAATAATTTAAAATAAAATTTAAAAAAACTGGCAAATCAGTTTTGAGCACTATCCAGTTGCATGGATTTTACGGTACTATATTACAGGACTCACATTATTTAAACATGGCTTGAACAGGATGGCTGCTACTGCATTGAGGCAAGAAGCTACAAATCTATTCTTCACTCAAGGGTACATGATGCCTTGTGTTGAATCTTCACAATAAAGGGAAGTTTTTTTATCAACTCATAAACTTTATGTAAAATGAAATCTCTTACCAGTATGCTTCTTGGACAGGCAACCTGCATGGAAAGGCAACCTGATTTGTATTGCATGATTCTACTTTAATTGCTTGATGATCTGGAGAGCTACCCCCATGCGGTTAAGAGACAGAAACAGTATTGTTGCACAATTTCTCCCCACATCTGCTTTGCTACAAACAGATCATTAACTTACTTTGGAAAATTCTAGCCAATGTGATTTCTTTGCCTCAGGTTTCATTACCTCAAGGGTTCACCCTAAAACAGATGCATTATATGGAAATCTGTGATTATTCATTCTGAATTGTTCTTAGACATTACAATAGGCCATCAAAATAATTAGCAGGCCCAGACACAATCTGCAGATTATTTCATAGTTTTCTGCAGTGATCCACGGAGAAAATCTGTAGATTGTTTTTTGCTTGCAACATTATGCTTCAAACCCTTCAGAAAATCTGCGGGACGCAGAGTCCATGTGGGCCTGCTAATTAGGTTGCTTTCAAAAGTAACATTGTAAAGCGTACCTAACTGAAGAGTGTTTTAATACATTTGATACATTTTCACATGGTATATTGAATTCTTCAAAGAAATTCATGATTGTTTTGTTAATGTGTCATTCGCAAAGACATGTATGCGCAATATTCTGACTGGAGACTGACTGATCCTACAATTGTCCCTGTGTAGAAAAAATAACACAACACATTAAAATTTACACTTTGGAACCTGTTCAGCAGACAGTATCCTAAATATGTGGCAGCAAAACCAAAACTTCAAATTTATAGAATTTATTCTTATAAAAGTGGATTCTAGAATTACTAAACATTCTAATCAGTGTTTATGTACAGAAGTATGGGTTTTCACTTTTCACAAACTTATATAAGCAGGAGAAAGAATGAGGCAGACGGCAGCAAGCTTCTGTTCACCTGGCAAAGGTGTCTTGAACCTGCAACTCCGCAGCCACATGTGGCTCTTTTGCTCATTTCCAGTGGCTCGCTGTGGCTTACCGTATAGCCTACATGTCTGATTAAGAAAGAAATATTTTAATATGTGCGTAATAGCCTGCATCTATCGCCTGGTGCTTTACCTTCTTAATTTTGCTGAACCCTTGTAGCAGTGGCTAGCATGGATGTAAACACATAAGTGATCCATTTGTACCATTTTAAAGCCATTATGCTTTTACATGTTTCAATCATCATTATGCTTCTACATGTTTCAATTATTATCAAAGTAGGCAATTTTTAATTTAAAGACATGCCTGTCTTTAAAGCTACTCTCTTTCAAAGTAGGCCTAATTATGCTAAACCATATATTTTCCTTCACCTTACATTTATTCTGTTTGTGATAAAAAGTTATTGTTAAAAAAGTAAACAATTTTAAAAAATTGAGTTCCATAATTTCATGAATGTAACAATAACATGGTATTATTGTAACAAAAACAACTGCATTCTACTGAATGTAGTTACTTGGGTTAAAATATTTTAACTTCTACCCAGTTAGTAATGTTAATAGTGTAGTGTTTACACATTTGCCTTATAAGCAAACGGTCCCTGGTTTAATTCCAGGTGAGGATACAAGTCCCTCTTGCCTTAGAGGCTTGCGTCAGGAAGGGCAACCTGTGTAAAACCTCTGGCAAATTACCAATGTGGAATCAATACTGTGGCGACCCCTTTGAACAAAATACAATGGAGCAGGTACATTTCAGTAATGTTGATAGGCTAATTTATACTTAATAGGGTGTGTCACCTTCATTTTAAAGCTCAAACATGATTTTTGGCTCCATATAAATATTTTTGATCAAAAATCACTAGAAAATGGCTCCTGTGATAGAAATGGGCACAGGTGCAAAGCTCCACACTGCTACCTACTGGCAGAGGCAAAATACGTCTCTCATTAAAAGCACATGGTCTTAATTTGATGGCTTATAGGAAAACACAATGGATTATGCAACGCAAAATGTAGCCATATATGTTGTCCACAGAGGGTCACAGACATGTTACCTTAGCCGTCAGTCCTCCTTTTTTCTAGTCCTTTCCTGTTACTAGTGGGTGCAGTGCAGCATTTTAGACAGTAGGTGGCGATGTTGTCCATCAGGATTTAACCTGAAACTTTTATTACCTCGTTAAAGAGGTAACGGTTTTTAGTTGGCTTTGTTGCCTTCGACACCGAGGGAATGTTTTTAGTTAGGTTTTTTTTTTAGCAGGATGTTGCAAAAAAGCTCAGGATGGATTTACTTTTACCGCTTTTGGGACGTGGCTCAACTCGGGACATAACTTTTGGAGTTGGTCTGGATGCCGGTTTGAATCCAGGGTTTGTCTTAAGGATTGTCCAGCATTGTGCGGTAGGACTGCTTACCCTAGCCTGAGGTAGGCTGCGCAGTCTCAGACTGTTTTTGTTTCTGTGCTCAGTAAGTTGGTAACATATTGGCATAGTTATTCAAAATGCAAAGTAAAAAGTGAATAAATGTATCTAAATACTGAATGAAAACCCTGTTCAACAATTCAAAGGCAACAAAAATGTCAAAAATCTTAAGCTATTTAACAGAAGTGACTAAATAATGGTGTTAGAGAATGTTAGCTTAGCCAGACGGTTAAGTGAATAATACTAACACATTTTTTTTAGATAGACCTCTAAATAAATAATAAAACCTACATTCAGAAAAGATTTTCTGCAAAGTTTACACATCCTTTAACTATCAAATACATATTTTTCTTTGTGTTATGAAAAAACAAACATGGGGCAAACACTGTGTGGGACACTGAAGCAGGAGATAATGTAAACTTTTTATAAATAACATACAAACAAAACACAAACTGTGCAGGTCACTAAAATTTGCATTTATTATGCAATAGTCAAGTATGTTTAATGGTTGCAACTTTTCCAACCCTTGGTATGTGAATGCAATAAGTATAAAAGGAGGTTAAAATTTGTTCTAATGGTCTCATGTTTGATATATTTCAGCTGCCTTTTTATGTCTGGTAACCATCACTGGGTTTCAGTAGGGATGCATCTATAGACTGGAATACCATTTTCTAGAACAGAATAGAATAAAATGCCTTTATTGTCATTGTAAGCAATGCAAACAATGACATTAGGAATGCAACTCTGTCTGGTGCATTAAAAAAGGTTTATATATATATATATATCCCCTCTCGCCCCCGTGGGCAGTCTATCCTTCAAGCTCGGGTCCTCTACCAGAGGCCTGGGAGCTTGAGGGTCCTGCGCAGTATCTTAGCTGTTCCTAGGACTGCGCTCTTCTGGACAGAGATCTCGGATGTTGGACCTGGGATCTGCTGGAGCCACTCGCCTAGCTTGGGAGTCACTGCACCTAGTGCGCCGATTACCACTGGGATCACTGTTATCTT
>VUQH01033727.1:16271-40840 GCA_015106775.1 Etroplus canarensis | reverse complement strand
CCACCTGGAATCGAACCAGGGACCTTTTGCTTCAAAGGTGAATGCGCTACCGGGGCACTAAAAGTCTCAAAAACACAGGGGAGAGCAGCCGAAGGTACATTACAGTGAAACATACCAGACTAGTGATAATTTGGAAATTATTTAAAAGCATCAACCTCAAATCTCTCCCATGGTCTGAATTAAGATTTGCTGTCTGATGAGGACGTGATTGCTGTAAGTCATGAAATATCCCATCTCTACAACTTCCCTGCACTCATGTTCTCCATAAAACCATGGGTCTGCTCAGTGCTCTTAGCAGGATTCTAATTTTTGCTTTCATAAAAGCTGTAACGTGCTAATTTCCATGAACTGGCAGTACACGACCAACTGAGAGAGCCCTGCATCCTGGAGCGTGTTAACACCTACATCTCACTTTAGAAGAAAATAATAATAGTTGGACTTGATCCCTAAGTTATAATTCGTAAAAAAATGATATCAGTGGTAGGGGAGGAGAATAGATGCATATAGTATTGCAATATTTTGCTCGGCAGTGACGTATCAATACAGAGAGACCAATTATTGACATGTTATTATATAAATTGCAAATATAAATGTAACTTTTTTGTGCTTAGCACTAGAACCCAGGTATGTAACACTGTCACAGCTTTTTTTTTTTCCACAGACACAGCTGTACCCAGGCTCCACAAAGAAGTGAAGCGTAAAGTTGAGGGAAGTTTGAGCACAGCAGAAAGGGTTGCATTAACTTGTGACACGTGGACGTCACAGGCTATGGATTCAAATGTAACTATGGCAGCTCATTATCCCACTGAGGCCCGGTGACTGCTGTCTCACATTCACACGTTTGCATTCAGTTAAGCTGGACTTGATTAATACGAACCGTTCGGTCTGTCATTTATAACAGGTTTTAATGACAGTGTTTGTTAGTCTATCTGCATGGCAACCCATTTTTTAAAGCAATAATCACTCACTAATTATTACTAATTCCAGAAAATGGGCCATGTTGAAGTTTTTTTCTCATCCAGCTGAAGGACCGATTGTCAAGGCCATATTTGTCATTTTAAGAGCACTTTTCATGTACACGTGAATCACTACTCCTCCTCGAGTATTGGTCGGATTTTAGTAACACTTGGACACAATGATTACTTAGTGGTTCTTCACCCGAATTTTGCTCAAGATCAAGGTCATATTTGTCATTTTACAGGCACTTTTTCATTTTCACAAGAATCACTGCTCCTAGGAGTGTTGGTTGGGTTTGTAACTGTGTTTATTTATGGCATAATAATGTCTCAACCTAGGTTAGGGACAGTCAAGAACTAGATTATTTTCTTGAATTTTCAGTATATTTTAATTCTTAGTTTGTGCAGAGACAAGAGAACTTTTTCACTTTTTCCATACTTTAGCATTAAAATAACCTTTGAATTGTGCGGGATCATAAGGCACATGAGCATTAACTTTGTGATTTAAAAAAATTAAACCCCAGAGCATCTCCAAAATAAGTAGTAATAGTTGTTCAATACATGGTTTTTCTAAAATTTACATTAAAAACAAACAAAAAACAGAGCAGTTATGCAGTATGTCTTTTACATAGGGCTATCATGAGCTTTTGATATTACTGTACTGATGCAAACATATAATAACTATAATTATAGGACAAATTTAGTCAGTCCTTAGCTGCTTGACATGTTTTCTCTATGCATCCCTTCTGCAGTAAACATGCAGGAGTATCTTCTTCTTCCGGCTGCTCCCATTAGGGGTCGCCATAGCCGATCATCTGTGAGCTCCTTTGCTGTCAACATGAATTATTTCCTCTGTTCCAGTAAAACACGTCGCAGGAGGCTTCAGCAAGTCCTAAAGGTTTATTTGGGCTGATCAAACACTTAGGACTGACTGATGCACCATAAACAAACTGTAAACTTTCACTTGAACAGCAACTTGATGGCTATCAGCAACCCATAATGCGACACTCTTTGAGCTCATATTTGTGTTATAAACAAGCCCAACTTTTATTGTTTTGTAGAGAAAAAATTGTTTCCCGATTTTCACCACTCTGCTTATTGTCCCCTTCAGAGGGATGTGGCCAACATCTGGCCCCATTTCAGACAATCCTGGCCTGAGCACTGCTCATAATGTCTGAATAATGCTTTCACTTTACAGCAGGGACCACTGATCCCTCAGATAATTCTTTACAGTTATGCATCAGCTTTGCCTCCAGTGGCTCTCATTTGTGCAAAAAAGTAGTTTACCATTATAACTCTTCTTGGTCTATTAGGGAGATCTTATGAGACTCCAGAATGTGGAACTGTAGCCAAACAACAAACAGAGGCTTCCAGTTCAGGATTAGTGTGTGAAAGTTTGGGTGCCAAGTGACACATAGCTCAGGGATTTACTCCTAACTACTGCTGCAAATTTACTACCAAGATTAACACCATTGAATTTGTCTTCCAGAAAACATTTAAGTTAGCATTTTCTTTTATCTCCCAAGCTCCTTTTAGACTGTCTTTATTCATATTCTGATAATACCAGACCAGTCCAAGGCACATGTGTGGGCAGTTTTTCACTGCCCAGTAATAATTACAGCTGAAATTACTTCTTCCTTCACCTTGAAATAAGCTTTTTCAACAAACTCGCTGCTCTTCCTGTGATTTTAATCATTTTCTTTTAAAGTAAAACTGTGACTCTTTTCCCTTGAGATTCATCCCTTCTGCTTTTATCAGCTCCTTACAAAATCGGTGTGTAAATAGAAGATGATGAACATGTTTCAGCCAATCAGAGTTGAGCATGTGAATGCCAACTTGTAGACAAATTTTAGAACCAGTGGTAGTGTCAGGTGCAAGAAGGTGCTGTCTAAGGATATATCAAGCTGATACTTGTATCGAATATGGGCCTGCTACTGACCGAAATAGGTGGATTGGGTATCAGTTTAATTCACATCTTTTTTGGTTATTTTTCAACTAGTCAATGTGTCAGCAGTAGTGCACCATTTGGTAAAGGAATAGCTAGTTTAGCATGAAAGAAACTACTAGCAAAAGGTCTTGAAGTTGCAATAACCTAACAAACTCAATTAATGCTACCTTCACTTCACTGGCTTTTGTCTTCTCCACTCCGTGTGCAAGTAAGTGTGCACAGAGTAAAAGTGAGAGCAGAAGCAAGATGAAACCCGATAGGTTTTACTAGCACTTTTCCATCATTACCCACATTGTGCTCAAGGTCAAATGTGTCATTTTATGGGCACGTTTGCATTTTCACAAGAATCACTACTCCTCCTGAAGTATTGTTCAGGTTTTAGTGAATCTTTTACGCAATGATCACCTCATGAGTTTTTTTTTTTTTTAACTCAAATTTGGTTCAAGGTCATAGTTATCACTTTAGGGGCACTTTTCGATTTTCACAAGAATTGCTTCAGAGTATTGGTTTGGATTGTAACATTCATAAAATGAGTGCTTGTGTGTGCCCCTCTTCCATCTATACATAAATGCCATCAATAGATTTACTTATGGTATAATAATGTCTTAAGCTAGGTTAGAGATAGTTACAACCTAGGATGCCCCAAACATGGCTGTCTGCAAGCCTCTGACTTCTCAATGGATTTTCTTAGTTTGTACAATACAGTCAACCAATGACAAGGAAACTTGTACCTTTCTTTCTGTATTTAACACTTTTGAGTTTTGAGGACTCGTGAACTGGATGAGCTACTACGTCGTTTTCCCCTACCAATGCCTGTTGGGTTGAGAGAAAGCCATTAGCAAGCCATTAGCTTTCACTCTCTGTACTGTTTTGATTAAACTAAATATAGGCGAGAGCAGGTAGGCAGACAATTGAAATGACATTTAAGTAAAATGCTAATGGTTTATGGCCCCAAATGGGACTGAATTGAGCGTAGTCATCTGCAAAATAGATGACAGATTTATGCTGGATGTCAGGTGTCAAGTACCCTTTGACATGTCTGGGAAGTTACTTTTCTTTTTTTAAATTTCTAATGCCTCCAATAATTGCTGTCTTTCAGTCTCTTACCATTAGTTTTTTCAATCTAACTGCTGAACTTATGATAGACAACAGTGTGATGTAAGAACTTTTACAGCAATTAGGCCTCTTCACTTTATAGACGCATGTGCTGTTATCAGTACTCCTCACTTTTAATTTCCTGTCTCTGTAGGTGATGCGCATTCACTCAGGCAGCCTGTCTGTCCGCCTTCCCGTGCCACATACCTCTGAAGTGTATTTATTTCCGAGTGAAAATGAAAGTGTGAAACTTGTCAGCTTGAGCGAGCATGTTATTATAACATCGCCAGAACGGAGGTGATGGATGTGGCAAATGGGTTGTAAAGTTTTCCATTCAGGTTGGTGGACTGCAAAGTGTGAAATTTGAAATGCATTTTCGTCTTCTGGGACCTTCTGCATTGGATGCATCTTTAACCCCTGTTTACTGCCATAGCTGGATTGGATCACATTGCACTGTATGTGTAAATGTGCCCCTTATAGTGCAGTAAAGATTTCCCGTGCTGTCACATTACTCACTGATGGACCACTGAGCCTTTGATGGAAGATGGGGAAATGAGTGAAGAATCCATTTCTTATATAATGTTCACTGATAGTCACATTGAGACTGCACGAAGCATTTTTACCATGAATGTCAGGCTGCGAGGTAACAAGACTGCTAATGTAAAACATCATTTTATCCACACATTTGTACAACTTGCGACTGAAATAAAAAGACCTTTAATTTGAAATAAGTTACAGTTTCTCCATAAACATCAGTAAAGCATTTCCTTCTTTCTGCACACATGCATGGTACGCATGTGAAACCACTTGTGCAGCATAGAAAAGAAAATAATTTCGTATACTTGATTGAAGGTAAAAATACAATATGCATGGCTGAAATGTTATCTTTAGGTGGTGGCAAAAACTTCAATTTGAGCCTTTCAACTAGCACATTTTTTGTTATTAAAAAGTAGGGTTTAAAAATCTATCAAATATTAGGAACACAGTTCTGATTTTTTTTTAAAGATGGTTTTAGGTTCGAAATCAATTTGACCACAGATTCAAATGATGAACAAACAACAGGTGGTAACATAATGCTGGCTTCCTTGCAATTTTAATGTGAAAAAATTTAATCTCAGAGATGACCTTTTCAGAGCTAAGAACTGCTCAAGTGGCATTTGATAAACTGAAAATTGACAAAAGAAACATCTAAAAAGAATTACAACGTAACATGCAAGCTCTGTAACTATGGATCTGTCCATGATGATATCTTGTTATTGCAAAATATCTGAAAACAAATTGAATGGAAAAATGGTTTTGTCTTATTCAGAAGTCTGTGTGAAAATAAACAGATGCAGGTTAAGGTTACAGTAATGGAATATGTTGGACTGGTGCAGGCAGGCTGTGGTGTCCATGGTCACCTTTAGGCTGGGTCATCAATTTAAATGTAAGCTCATGGTGCGCTTTAGAGTCACTTGCCAAAAGTCACATTTACACTGGCATGATGTTGACTGGTTGGAAAGCAGCCACGACAGTTCATTTAACATATGCTTATATATTGTGGAATGAAGTTAGATAAATCCACAAAGAGCAGTAAACCCCAGGGCAGCATCGGCACAGGCTGGGTCACCAATTTGTATATAATCTAACAGTGCTCTTTACCATCCCTTGACAAAGTCCACCTTTATGCCGGCTTATTATTGATTGTCTCCGGTAGCGTAGTGGTTTGCGCATTCACCTTACAAGTGAAACGTCCTTGGTTCGATCCCAGGTAGGGATACAAGCCCCTCTCACTATGGAGGGTTGCATCAGGAAGGGCATCCAGCGTAAAATCTCTGCCACATTACCAATGCGGATTTAATCCACTGTGGTGACCCCTTGGTGGAGATTACATGTGAGCAGCCGAAAGGTACATTTTTATACCAGGTTAATACTGGCAATGGGTAGGAAAGCAGTAATGACAGTTCGTGTCTTATTATATTGTAGAAGTATCGTATTGATGATACGATACAATTTTTAAAAATTTTGCAATATGCCGAGTATTGCAGTAAAATTTACTGCAATATATTACAGTTTACCTTCTTTTTTCAACTGTAAATTATATCTCCAAAGGCAAGCTTTGTCAATAGCTGTTTTATCTAATAAGATACAGTTTTTAGTCTTTTGCAAAATGGGACTGTCAATCAGACAGACTGACCAACACTGTCATTAAAAATTGTCATTAATGATAAAAACACTATTTGTATTACAGTCTTGTCCAAATTAACTGAATGCAAACATGTGGTATACTGTACCATTACAGGTATTTTGAACAGTGCAGCTGGTACAGCAAAAGTTATGCAGCCCCTTCAGCAACTAAATAATTTGAAAATATAAGTAGATTATGTAGATGGACTGAAAAAAACAGTTGATTTTATTATTCAATCACTGTTCCAGGATATCACTATTTGGTGTGCCTGTATTGATGCAATATTGCCACACAACATATTGATTTTCCCCCCACTGCAATTGTATTGTAGAATGCAATTAGAGAATTCTACAAAGAGCAATAAACCCCAGAGCAGCATCAGCACTGACTGGGTCACCAATTTGTATATAAGCTAATGGTGGTCTTTAGCATCCCATGCCAAATTCCATCTTCATATTAGTTTGATATTGGGCATGTATGCTGTTTATGTATTGTGGAATGCATTCATAGAAATATTTTACAAAGAGTAGTAAACACCAGAGCAGCATGACCGCAAAGACTGAGTCATTCTCTCCACCCCCATCCCGCCCTGCACCAGCTGATCTTGGGATTCCAAGTGTGCCAAATCCCCCATTAGTGTAACCCTATTGATTTTTTTTTATTTTTCTTGATATGTTTGGTTAATTGGTGATTCTGAATTTGCTGTAGGAGTAAATGTGAGCATAATTGTCTGTCGCCGTTGCTACATTCCATTTGACGTAGGGAGGCAAAAATCCTGAGTTCCCAGTTATAATTTTCAGCTAGAACAACCCCTCAAGTTGGACTTGCCACTTGGAAGGTTGGAGCAGCCATGTTTTTAAGCCCAGGAGACAAAAAAATAAATAAACTCATTCCTACCTCCAAGATTCAGCTTTCGAGTTCAAAGGAAGAAGACATAAGTGTTAGCTCTGTGGTAGACTATCCAGAGTGTGCCCTGCCTCTCGCCCTGTAACAGCTGGGATGGAGTTAAGACCCCCGTAACCCTAAATTGGACAATCAGTTAAGATTCTGAAAAACTGCCAATATTGACTGACTTTTAAAAAGGCCACATTAGAATAAACTAACTTGAAAAAAATCTATTTTAAATTGATTGAAGTGCAGCCGAGTCATTGATCCCTTTTCTTAAATGCTTATCCAATTCAGGGTTGCAGGGAGGGCTGGAGCCTATCACAGTCGGCTTTGGACCAGATTCGGGGTACAGTCTGGAAAGGTCTCCAGTCTAATAAAGGGCCAACACCTAGAGTCGTACAACCATACACTCACTTCCACATCTACAGCCAGTTTAGAATTACCAGATAACCTAGCAAGCATGTTTGTGGACTGTGGGAGGAAGTTGGAGTACCCAGAGGATAAAATACAACCCACATAACCTAAATTGTGTTGTAGAATTGGCATTCTGTTCACCTTCTTATCATGTTTATCTGTCCGGTATGGCTTGTGTTGGGAATAGGGATGGAAGCTGAAAACCAGCACCACACTGTCCAAACAATCAGACTCATATGCCTCCAAACTCAAAATCACATACATGGTCCTGGAGCTTTTGCATTTTTTTTCCTCTTATTACTCTGTGGTCATACACAGATAATGAAACACGTGTGTTGTTCTACAACAGTTTCCCTGCATAAAATTGACCAAGAATCAATAACTGAACTGATGAATAGTCTGACCTATAAGCAGAATGAATAATGCCATTAATATCGGTTAAGTCTTGTCAGTATCCATTTGCAATTTGGAACAGTGGCGAGCAATAGCCTTAAACTATTCTTTGAATTTTTTTTAGAAGAGGATGTAGCCCTGAGACATTTGGGCTTAGGTACGAGAAGACACCTGTACCCAATTATCAGAGCTTGTGAAGAAATTTCGCTTTCCTTTGGAAAAGACCGAACGTAGATAATAGAAGACAGCGCCCCTCCACAGACCACAGTCCCTCAGCGAAGTCTAAAGATTGGTCTTTTAAAATTTCCTGAGGCGAATGCAGTGATTAAATGGTGCCCTCTCATTAATCAAAGGATAGATGTGCAGAGGAGCAGCAGAGCCTGAAGTCACGGCTTTCTTTTGACTGCACCCACTGTGTGATCTCAAAGAGGTGCCGCAGTCTGAGAGCCGATTAAACATGAATGAATCTCAGCGCAGCAAAATGCCCTGGACCTACCAAGAAGTTCAAGCTCATTTTCTTCCCTCGCACTGTTACTTTCCCACCTCACTCATGAGGCAAGCTTCTTGTTGTAAGCCAGACCGTGGTATAAACCTTCCAGATTAAGTGACTTCAGCGTCTGGTGATAGCTGTGATGCCCTCCTATTGTTACACATTAACATTATAGACATTGTAACATTGTACTCAGAGTGCTGCATGACTTCACCTTGCTGTTTACCTTCCTCCTCGTTTAAGGTAAACCTAATAGGAATATCCTCCATTAGAGTCTGAATCTATGAACAGCCTGATGTTGAGATGAGCCTATTATTGTGGATTATTCTGCGCTTAGATCATTAACAACACAGTGACAGACCTTTAGGCTGTTCAGCAAGCCTCTTTGAAGGCTACTGATAATGAAATGAGCCCCTTTCCCTCTACCACAACAAGGGTTGTTTTGTGCAATTTGCTTCCTTTTTGCAATATCTCTCGCTTTCATTATCTTCTGCTGTAATGGCCCAGATTCCCCTTAGGAAATTTTAATTTTGACCTAAAATATTTTCTCAAGTTCTTCTGCATTGAATCGGTCCTTCATGAATAAAGTGTAATGATTGTAAGTGAACACAAAAATCCCCTGGGTTATGTTTGCATGGTTTCGAGAGCTGAGAAACGTATTACCAGAAGTGTCTCGAGTTGTTCTGCTTTTTTTACAATTGTATTTATTTTATTTTATTTTTTACAAAAGGTATTTCTGTTTTCCTAGAGCAGTGGTTGTCAAATTGTTTTCGCTAACATTAAAAAAATGGTCCGTGCTGAATTTTATTTAAGTAAAGGTGCATATTATCAGCACAGTAAATGCACCTTTTGGCTGCCACCTAGTATTCTCCCCAAGAGGGACTTGTCTGCCCACTTGGAATCGAACCGGGGACCTTTTGCTTGTAAGGCAAATGTGTAAACCAGGGGTTAGCCGACATCTCGCCAGCCTCCACTCCACCTCCACTTGTATGGGTCCAGGTTTTGAATTAGCGGGCCTTGAACGGCCTCCAGGTCCAGGCGGGCCTTGATCCGGCGGCCCACGGCCACTGCCGCCCCCAACAAGGTCGTCAGAGATTCTGATCCATATCGACATGACAGCGTCACACAGCTGCTGCAGATTTGTTGGCTGCACATCCATGACACGAATCTCCTGTTCCGCCACATCTCAATTGTTTCTCTCCTGGATCGAGATCTGGTGACTGTGGAGGCCAGTGAACTCATTTTCTTTTTCAAGAAACCACTCTGAGAATATTTGAGCTTTGTGACATGGCGTGCTATCCCACTGAAAGCAGGCATCAGAAGAAGGACGGTGATCATAAAGCGATGCTCCGGTAAGCTGTGCTCAGTTGTTATTAAGGAGCCTGAATCGAGCCAAGAAAATATCCCTCACACCGTTACGACCCCACAGCAGCCTGAACTGTTGAACCGAAGAAGCATGGATCCATATTTCTGTGGAGTTCATAGTAGTGTAAAGACCACCAATTTTGATATTAAATTTTTTGAGCATTTGATAAAAGTTTAAAGTGCAAGGTATCACTTTGTTATATATTACATATTAGCTATGAGTCTGAAAAAATTATTATCCCCGCGTAAGAAACAAACATTCACTCACTGAACTCGGGTCGAAACAACATTTTGAACATTAAGTTGACATGGCGGCTGCCCTGCTTAGATGTTTTTACTGTTCTTCCCCTGCTGGGGTTGAATGTTCATCACTCTACACTCGTAAATATTAATATTTCATTCTCATGAAGGTTTCCGCTTTGTAAAATTAAAAAGCCGAGAAATGGAAGGCTTTTGCTGAGACCGCATTTTTGACAGACCCCACAGTTTGTACCAGCCACTCGTGTAAGTGTTGTTGTAGCTTTCATCAACTTGTGCCACTGTAAGCAGAGGAGGAGGAGGAGGAGGAGGGGGTTGCTCTTTAAGTAACATGTTTGAGAGTAGCAGGCACCCTGGGAAATGTTTCACATAATGGTGCATGTCCACCTTTTCTTAGTGGGTGATTTTGATGCCATAGCAATAAACCTGAGGCACATTTTAGAAATGGGTTTGATCAAATGGGCCGCCGATGTTAAACTAAAGGGCGTGCAGCGCAGTATGGGATCTATTCTGCCTCAGGCAGCTGAAGCCGATTTTGAGCAGTATTACTTAGTGTAATATTTGTGCTGACTTGACGCTATTTGTGATGCAGTAGGTTAAGATGAATTATTAAAACCAACACATTTTTGAACACCTTATGCATTCTTAAGTAGGCATAAAACTTCTTATGGCCTGTACTGCTCTCAAGGGCACTCTCAAGGATGTGAAGTATTTCTGCCAATGAAAACATAGCAGCACTCATTGTAGAAATGTATATGCAAGTCAAACACTGCCTAGCATTCTTTGATGCCAAGTCTATGTATGAGATGTGGCATCATCAACACACGAGCAGCACCTCAATGTAAAATCTCTATATCAATATCTCAGTATCTAATAAATAAAAAAGCGAAAAGTGGTGCGTGCTTATGTATTCACCTCCGTTGCTATGAAGGCCCTAAATAAGAACTGAGTAAGACCAGTTACCCTCAGAAGTCACACAATTAGTTAAATAAGGCCCACTTGTGTGCAGTCTAAGTGTGCACATGATCTAAGTATATATACACCTGTTCTGAAAGCCCCCAGAATTTGCAACACCACTAATCAAGAGGCACCACCAAGCAAACCACATCATGAGGACCAAGGAGCTCCCCAAACAGTTCATGGACAAAGTTGTGGAGAAATTTAAATCAGGGTTGAGTTGTTATAAAAAAATATCCCAAACTTTGAAAATCCATCGTCACAAAATGGAAAGGATATGACTCCACAACAAACCTGCTTAAAGAGGGCTGTCCACCAAAACTGACAGACCGCAGAGATGACCTTTACTAAAGAGTGGCCAGAAGAAAAGCCATGTCTTACAGAAAAAAAGAAACATGGAAGAAGGTCCCCTTGTCAGATGAGACTAAAACTGAACCTTTTGCCATCAGGGAAAATAGCCTAGTGCCAACCCACCACCCCAAGAACACCATCCGCATAGTGAAGCATGTTGGTAGCAGCATCATGCTGTGGGGATGTTTTTTTTTTCAGCAGGGGTTGGGTAACTGGTCAGAATAGTAGGAATGATGGATGGTGCTATATTCTTGAGGAAAACCTGTTTCAGTCTTCCAGGGATTTGGGACTGTTATGGAAGTTCACCTTCCAGTAAGGCAATGACCCTAAGCATACCGCCAAAGCAACACTGGAGTAGTTTAAGGGGAAACGTGTTAATGTGTTGGAATGGCCTAGTCTTCTTTCAGCTGGGAACAGGCTATTTAACTCACTAATGTAGCGAGGAGTTTCTCATTTCTTCATAGCAGCTTCCACTCTTCTGGGAAGGCTTTCTACAAGATTTTGGAGTTTGTCCGTAGGAAGTTTTGCCCATTCATCCAGAAGATCATTTGCAAGGTCAGACACTGATGTTGGATGAGAGGGCCTGGTTTGCAATCTCCCTTTTGGTTCATCCCAAAGGCGTTTGCTAAGTTTGAAGTCAGGGCTCTGTGTAGGCCACATCCAACCATGCCTTTATATACATTTTAGTGCCTTAGGACGCAATCATGCTTTAACAAAAAAGGGCCTTCCAAAAAATGTTCCCATGAAATTGGAAGCATAGTAAATCTTTATGCTTCAGCTTATCAACATGTCTTGATAGGCTGAAGCATAAAGATTGATCTTCACTGGAACTAAGGGGCCCAGCCTAACCCCAGAAAAACTACCCTATAACATTATCTCTCTTCCACTAAACTTTACATTTGGCACAGTGCAGTTAGGCAGATAACGTTTTCCTGGCATTCCCAAAACCCAGACTCATCTATCAGACTGCCAGATAGAGAAACCTGATTTGTTTGGAGCTCTGCATTTATTGAGTCTGCAGAGAGTTGGTGATTTTTATACGTTATGCTCCTCAGCAGTTGGTGACACCACTGAGTTGCTGTGGCTCCTAAACACTTCTGCTCTGCAACAGTACCACTTACAGATGTACATTTGACTGCTCCCTTGTATTCTCCCGAGGGGTCACCACAGCGGATTAATGGTGGAATTGATGGTGGACTATCTAGGAGGCAAGATTTTTTTACCAACTGACCTGTTATAATGGAACTATAGTGATTAACATCTTTGACTCCCTATGACTAACATCATAGGGAGGGCCAAGATGGCGGCGCGACGGTAGCGCGTGGCCACTCCGGAACCAAGGTGGTGCATGTACCCCTGTGCTTGTCCATGTTTTGACCCAGTATTTGGGTGTTCGGTTGCGTGGACACCAGGACGGTGGTGTTCGTGTTCGAAAGTCAGAGGTTCGTTGACAACCAGACGCTGTTGTAGCGCTGTAGCTCTGTCCACAGACGGTGCTAACTGGCAATCCGGTGGCGTTGTTTTTCATGACCTGCCGGGCAGTGTCCGTCCGGGAAACCAAAGTTTTTGGGTTCCAGGGGGAGTATCATCGCAGGGCTGATGCTGCGGCTGGGCGGTTTCTGTTGGCTCCGACCTCAGCTTGCTGCGTGGACCGGGCCTTCAGTCCTCAGCGTCGCCTGATGCCAGTGGCCGGGGAAGAGGACATCGCCGGCAGGGTGTTGTGCTGGGCTGGAGGCGGGCCCTGGCCGGCCGGCACTACCCTCGTATGGGGCACCAGGTCCTGGGGGAACGCTTTTTCGTTTTGCTGTGTATTTATATGTAGTTGAAATGACAATAAAGCAATACAGTCCAATAAATGTCAGTGGATCATTTATGGTTCCTGCTGGCTTTTTGTCCAGTATGACTGATAAAACTGTCAAATTTGCATTCAACACTGTAAAAAGCTCTTAAAAGTCTTACATCAAATGCAGTGAGTACTGCAGCCACACAGGATACACATGAGTCCTTTAGTAGCGTAGTAGAGTTGCAGAAGGCTGCAGTGTCGTATATAAACACCGGTGTCTGCCAACACTGCAATTTATGTAGATGTTACTGCACAGATTGAATATACTTCCAGCTCTCCAAGTTGGATAAAGGGAGTTCATATCTCATTGCAGCTGGTGTAATATGATGTAGTTGGGATGTATTACATGCTGTATAATACACCTCACCTTGATGAATGGGACCCAAGCTGTGAAAGTCATTTTTCTGTTCTGTATCTAACTAGAATAATCATTCTCTCCCTCCAGTTCTCCTTCCCAGGATTCATTTGTCACTTCTCTCATGCTGGCATCATTGCTAAATTTCTTGGGAAGGGTTTATTTCCAGCATCAGCAAGTAGAGCCTGTTGTTCTCGGCACCTAAGATTCATTAGAGTAAAATTGCTTGCAACATTGGGCAGTTTGTCAGAGGCATCAAGGAAATCTGACTTCTACAGACATCATTGCTTTTTCATGCATTCCATGTAAGCTCACTGAGGGAAGATGCTGGTTGGTTGATAAATCACTTTATAGTTTATTTAGCAGGAAGATGACACCTTCTGTTGGGCCCCCTCTCCTTTAGCTTTTTGTCAAATCAAAGCCCCTTAGGAAACTAGAGAATCCCAACCTCAGCACTACTTTCAGATGTACCCCATTCCAGAAGAATGCCTCTTCGTTCTGCAGTCGTCACTGTTTTTTGTTCTTTGTTTGACAAAGTGCACATTTTCCTCCCGGGGAAAATGTTTCCCTTGTATGTTCTCCGACAGCTCAGGATGTTCAGACTGCAAGCCCCCACTTTGGTGACGCTTTAGACCTGGGCTGACGAAACTCTTCTGGCTGATTGCGCCGTTGTCTTGTCTGATCATTTCAATACAGGAAACCCATTTGCCGAGCTGTCAGTGATAGTCTCCAACCAGTACTAAAATTCTTTGAAAAAGTTTAGCTTTAGTTTATTTCAGAAATCATCCCAAAGTGACGTCAGTAAACTGGTTACAGTGTGCTCATGTCTGCCAACCCAGCCAGTCTGTGATGCTTTATGCAAAAGAGCCACAGGGGGAAGAGAGGCAAAAGATCTAACAGTCCAATTCATCAGAGCTCTTTTTGTTCTGTGTTGCAGAGACAGTTTGTTTCGCTCTGGAGTATTTGGGGAGTTCTGGGTAAATAAGGCAAATGCCTGTAGGACGATCTATATGGATGTGATATAAAACATTGATTTAATCTATTCCAGGCTAAGAAGCTATATGTTTTACATGCAAATCATGACTTGCATAGCTTTATTAAAATATTTTTTGCTTTGTCTGTCCTCTGCATCAACAGCATCCCACAAATCTTGAACTTTATTGTTATGTAACCACAGTTCTCTGATAACATGAGCAATCATGCTCGACAGCCCAGCTAGCTATCGTGTGGCAGCGATTCTTAAAGGTAACGGGTGCAGCTGTGAGTTTTTTACTCTTTATGAACAACCAATCAAGAAAATCATCAAATTAATTGATGAAGAAAAAGCTTGTGTGTAGATTCAGCATTAATCAGAATCAGAATACTTTATTAATCCTCGGGGGGAAATTACTTAGGTGCTAATCAAGAAAAACAATGTAATGACTCATCTGAGAACATTACCTAGATGAATACCTACATAAACCATATAATAGTGTCACAAAGATAATGTTATGAAGGTCAGAAAAAACAGCTTCAGAAAGGCTAAGAGGTATAGTTTAAAATTGGTGCTGCACCCAACAGCAGCGGAGGGAAAACACGGTATGACCAATGCAGATCCCCCGGGGAATAAAGTAAGAAAATATAAAGACAAAGTAATGAGAACCCAACCATGAGACAACTGAAATAAGCCAGGTAAAGTAATTGAAACCCAGGTACGAGATGAGCAGAATATCCAACTATGAAGGAAGCTGAAAGTAAAAAAGGCAAAACAACAAGGAACTAAGCGTGACATAAATGAGCAAGCTGTAAAGCTCAAAATGCTGGTGCTTGAACATTGAAGAGTACTAACCAGAGCTGCACCTTTTGGTAAACTTAGGCTAAAAATCAGTACAAAATGAAAACATCTCCCTGCTTTGAGACACACTCACTCCATGCAGTCTTGCTGACTGTCAGTAATGGTTTGCTTGTTTTGCTGTGAACCCTGACCACCCACCAGAACCCAAATCTCCCTAATTGAATAATAGCTGCTTTCACGCAGCTCAAGTTCTCCAGTGTCAACTTTTCCCCCAGTAAACACGGTTCTGCAGCTATTCTAAATTACCACACTTGACATTCATCACCTCATCAGATTGCAATGAAACTGCCCCCTCGCAGCTTGGCCAATAAGACTTCGGCTGATTTTGTTGTGGCTTCTGCATAAGTGGTACTTAAAAATAAGATTAAATGGTTTACTCGTCAAGCGAGACGCGCACATACCCACACTTACGCTGTGTTACCTTGTAATGCCTTCATGTTGTTTACAGCTGCCCTGGCTTGTTAAAACACTCAGCCTCGCTCGGTAATGGGATGGTTATATAACATGATATGCAGCATTTAGATTACTACAACATTCATAACATGTTTTTTATATAATCAAATCACATTCCATTGATTAATGGGAAAATGATCTTGAAGCGTCGTAGCGCTGCTGTATTAGGATGAAATAAATCTGTAGAACCACTGAAAACCCGATTACTTAAATCCCCCTGCGTGCCTCTATCCGCCGTTTTTCCAAACAGCAGAAGCAACACCGTGAGGCTGGTTGGTCTCATCAGCGTTTGCTGCCTTTTGTTCAGTGTGTGCTTTGACAGAGATGAAAGGCAAAAGTAAAAATATAGCCCGTCTTGGCGTACTGCGAATTGGACTCGCTGGTCTCGCTTTCTTCCTCTCGCTCTGTCTTGCCTTGCTCTCTTTGCTCCCTCCCTGGTACCTTTTTTGTTCTTCTGCAGGCTATAGTTCTGTGTGGAGCTGGCTATCTACTCTGGCACTCTGCCCTTTTTCTGGAGATTAGGAGAAAGCCTTGCATATAGACTACACATCAAATTTCTGTCCTCCTGCTTCTACGCGATTCAATGTGAAATCTCAGTTCCTTCTCCGCACTGTTATGTAATTATTGCCTGTCCTAATTATCTCTGCCATACTTCAACATGTGCGACAAGAGCAATGTCTTCAGTGTACGTGCAACCGTCTATACATCCTTTGTATATTTTGTGACAGATTAGTAAAAGATGCCATTTCAAAAGGTCAGCCAGTCTTCAAGCTGCGTCTCCACCATTTAAATTGACAGTTCATGCAGATAAACATCCAGATCTCCTGCCAGTTAACAAGGGAGCTGAGAGCCCACCAGCTGAGCTACGCAGCTGATATGCATCTTTTCCTCGCCGTCTGTGCCTGAATGCGTTTTGGCTTTCATACAAAAACTAATCACAAGTGAATTAATCTGCCCAAGCACAGCACTAAATGTATTAATTAGCAATTTCCTCCCTTGTAATTTTGTACTTCTTTTTGGCCCTCCCCTTGTTTCTTTTTCCCTGTCATCGTGGTGAAGGCCTGCAAGTTTCTACCCAGGGCCCGGGAAAATACTTGTATTTGTATGTTATAATATTCAGAGTGAAATGTTTTTCATTCATATACACACTCCATTCACGATTACAACTTCTTTTGAAAAAAATGCGCAGTTGAAATTGTTTTGCTTCCAGTCCTTTTCACTCTTTTGCTCTGTTGCCTGGCTCCATGGAAACCATTAGCAAGACACTGTGTCACAGCCATTTGCATACAATGCACTGTACCTTTAGGCAGCAGCTGTCAAAAAAACTGAACAGTTCTTCAAGTAGCGTTAGTGCCTTAATAACGCAGTTATTAAGTGGTACTTATTGCTTGGCTTTGACATTTGACTGAACTAGTTAGATTAGAACTTAGTTTTGTTTTTTCTTTGTTATTCTTGCTTTTTGTCATCAAATTCTAGTCTGCGCTTCAGCTTCTCCTTGTATTTATTCCTAGGAGTCACCTTATCAGATTTACCCACATCTGTAATTTGGCAGAGATTTTACACCTTTACTCTTCCTGACGCAACCCTTCATGGTAGGAATTGGCTTGTGTCCCCCTCCTGGAATCGAACCAGGGAGCTTTTGCTTGTAAGGCAAGAGTGTACATCACTTTATGTTTGGTTTTTGCACTGATAGCACCAAGATATAAAAAAGCACTTAAACACCACAGACATGTGCCTTCAGCTGCTCCCTTATATTTTCCCCAAGGGGTCAAAGGGAATTGGCAGAACTTTTACACCGGATGCCCTTCCTGACGCAACCTTCCATGGTGAGAGGGGCTTGTGTCCCCCTCGGAATCGAACCGGGGACCTTTTGCTTGTCAGGCAAATGTGTAAACCACTACAGTATGGGGACACTAAACACTACAGACATGGTTTGTTTAAATTTTGTATGTTGGGGCTTATTTTTCATTCATCAGGCTGAAGGACTGATGAGCTAATGCCATGGCAGGGCATCAGCCACAGTTCACAAGAATCACTACTCCTCCTACAACATTGCTCCGAATTTAATCAAACTTACCCACAGTGATCACCTGACACGTCTTCACCCAAACTGTGCTCAGAGTCAAGCTCATATTTGTTGATTTTTGGGTACTTTTCATCTTCACAAGAATCGCTAGTCCTCTTAAAACTCGTCAGAATTTAATTAAACTTGCACACAATGATCGCCTATAATGGGTTCACCCAAATTGCGTGCAAGATCGAGATCAAGGTAACATTTCTAGTTTTACAGGCACTTTTTCCCTTTCGCAAGAATCGCTACTCCTGGGAGTACTGGTCTTGAATGTGGTGCTCATAAAATGACTTTTTATGTACGCCCCTCAGGCACCTATACATAACTGCTGTCATTAGGTTTATTTGTAGCATAATAATGTCTTAGGCTAGGTCAGGGCCGTTGTCTTGGATATGACTGAACCTCCTTGACTTCTCAGTGAATTTAATTCACAAGTTTGTGCAATACAGCGATCTAATGACAAGAAAAAGTGACACTTTCTTTCTGTACTTGACACATTACAGTAACCTATGAATTGTGAGTGATCTTGAGCCAGATGAACTACGACACCAGAATTCTTTATTAATCCTCAACACATAGTGGTTTGAAATAAACGTGAAAAATCAGAAATTGCGTGTTTGAACCTGCACTACAAGCAGAGGCGGTCATATTATTCAGCATTAAAAATATGATCCAAGTCTTATGAATGCTTGACAGTGAGTATTGAATCATTTTTTTCATATTTACTAACCCTAACCCTGATTATACGTTTTTCAGAACTGTCTACTGAGTTTCGAATTATGTTTTTACAGCCCCTTCAATAAGATATAGTCAAAGGTTCTGTTCCTGTAGTGTTCAGCTCTCACACATTTCTCTCTTGGTCTTCTCATCAGAATCCTGTGATTCAACCAGAGTTGAAGACACAGGTTTTCTCTTTTATTTTTACTACTGGCCATGCCAGTGCCATCATTACGTGTTATATTCCCCGGGCTCCTCAGCAGCTGGTGAACCAGAGCACACTTTTTCCACTGCTTGTGGGTTTCCATTGCCAGATCTGAGTAAAATCATCACCCAGGCAGCGTAATTTACCTGCATGGCTGAGGAACTTAATAACCAGCCTTAGCATCTCTCTTCAGCCCAGCCTGGTGTGCTCTCTTCAGGATCATTTGGCTGTCGCTTTCATTTTTACAAAAACAAAGAGCACAGATTTTGCTCCTTCAGCCCCTCAGGTTGTCACAGTTCCACCTCAGTTTATCTTCCAGTGTGTAATTCTTCTTTTCTAAAGCACTCGCGTTTAAGCAGCGTCAACATCATCCAACGTCATCCTTCACCGCCGATCATTGTAGCTCAGCCTGTGGCACTCGTTCAGAGCGATCCTTTATCTCCTTCCTCATCTCTGCCATAGCTCCCACAATTCCATCATAGACACAAACTCAGGTTTCAGGGTATTAATTGCAGCCAGTTTGGTGCCCATTTCTCCACTTTTGTCTTACTGGACTGGATTCTTAGCTCAGGCTTGCACCAGAGTTAGTTTCTCCTGCTTCATGGTTTTTTACCTCTTTGCTTGCCCATCTCGCTCCAGTCTGGCATTGTAAAATCTTGAAGAACGGGTCGCTATTAAAAGTTTCCAAAGATCAAAGTGTTTCATCTGCAACTGAGCACATCTTATTACATGGCCTGAAGTCCCGACAATCAGGCTTTTAATTTTTGCCGTATTTCGGTTTCAGTTCAGCTCATAAACCGTGTTATCATGTTTAAAAGGTGAAGAAATTGCTATTAAGCGCCAATTTTGTGATCTTCATTAAGTTTGAGTAGGTTATTATTTGCGCGGCTCACTCCTGGAGATGTTTGGCTTGGGTAGTAAAGGGAAAAGCTGGGGCTGTTATCTCCATGTGCGCGTGTTGTAAGGTAGACTCCACGAGCTTTCCAATTACGTCTGCACCCGAGGGCCCAGTTTGAGGTAATTGCTTTTAAGGATCGCCTGACACTCTGAAGCCTGCTGTAATGACACTGTATCTCTCCACTACATGCTCAAATTATTCTGTTTGCATTTATTAAAACCGTTTTTCCATAGATAGACAGAACTTTGCTGCTGTTGTTGCCATATCTCCTTTTCTTCCTCTGTAAAGGCAGAGCTTTCATATCTGCCCCTGCGGCAGGGCATGTTGACGCTCGCTGCAGATTAATTAAACGTCTACAATTACAGCTGGAACTTCCGCAGGTGTCTGACATTCAGGGTGAGAAGGAAACAAACAGCCTAATTGAATCAAGCTTGTCACTTATAACTGATTTACCTCTGTGACTGATTTCATATCGCAGCTCAGCTGGCTGCCTTGTCTCCGTGCTTTTCATTTTTAACCTGCAGTCAGGGCTGTTTCTGTTAGGCTTTGCTTCGTGATTATGCGCTTTGTCAGGTACAAACGCTGTTCGGCAGGCGCGGCAGCCGGCGCGGTTGTCTCAGCGAACAAAGCCTCCGTTTCTTTTTGAGTTTGTCCTCAGACAAACTGCTGCTGCTGCTGCTGCTGCTGCTGCTGCTGGAGTCGTCGTAAGGTCAGCTGTCAGATTAGCTGAGGAGGTGAGGCGCGTGTGCTCATGTGAGTTTGTGCAGAGTTTCCTCTAGACAGCGATGTATAGCAGTGTTTCGTGCCAAGCGGGAAAAACCTGTTAGATCGGGCTACTGCGGCTTTGCCCGTGGCCCCGCAAATATATCTTGGCTTATTTTTAGCTAGTCAAGCTAGTCCAGCTGGGGATCCTCTGTTTGTTGGTGGCTGATGAGCCAAAGAGTGGAATTTCAACCGATAACTTCACCCGGTTATGCCACACAGGGATACAGACAAGGAAAAGCCCTTCAAACCCTAATTTAAGGGGTTATAGTTTTGCTTTTTCTGCTTTTCTGTCCTCTGCTCTCTTGTTTCTGTACGTACTGGAAACAGATACACATTGCTCAAGGGCACTTCAGCAGTGCTCAGGGGGTAAACCTATTCAATTCAATTCAGTTTTGTTTATATAGCGCTAGTTCACTGTAAGGAAAAGACCGTACAGTATTAAAGAGAAAACCCCACCAATCAGGTGATCCCCTATGAGCAAGCACTTGGTGACTGTGGGAAGGAAGAACTCCCTTTTAACAGGAAGAGACCCCCAGCAGAACCAGGTTCAGGGAGGGGCAGCCATCTGCCTCAACCATTTGGGGGTGAGAGGAGAGAGAAGAGAGAAAGGAGAGCAGAAAGAGAGACAGACTATGGGAGAGAAGACAAACTTTAACGACATGCAACAGTGGCAAATAAATGCATGGGGAGAGAAAAGAGGGGGAAATCTGGTACGAGGTACACCTACACCTCTTCAGCCTCCAGGCCGCCCTCCACATATAGTGGTCCGTGCAGGTCTTGAACCGGCAGCACTCGGCAACTTTCTGGCGCCGGCCTCCAACCTCCCACATGCATAGTCCTCTGAGTGAGTCTTGAGCCAGCAGCCCTCGGTAACTCTCTGGTTCTCTAACCAAGTCCCAACAGGCTGAGCCACTGCCGCCCCCCATTCTTATAGGATTAGCTAGCTTAGCGTTTTAGATTAATTTCAGTTTACTTAATTTGACTCTGAACTTTTCAATCGTTCAGTAGAAGCACTGAAGAATTACACTCAGGGCCACTTCATCAGACCCACCTTGCTGTTCAATTCAGTTCGTTTTTGGTTTTTTTTATATAGCACCAATTCACAACAAAAGTCACCTGAAGGCACTCGACACTGAAAAGTAAAGATCGTACCTTCGGCTGCTCTTTTCCCCGAGGGGTCCTACGCCAGATGCCCTGTCTGACGCAGCCCTCCATGGTGAGTGGGGCTAGTGTCCCCGCCTGGAGTCAAATCAGGGAGCTTTAAGATGGGCATACTGTGGTCAAAAAGGGATGGACATGGTCAGCAGCAATACCCAGGGAGGCAGTGGTGTTTAAACAATGCTCAGTTGGTGCTAAGGGCCCCAAGGTCTGCCAAGAAAACATCCCCCAAATCATTACACGTGGGATGGATCCATGCTTTCATGATGTTTATGCCAAATTTTGATCCTACCATCCAGATGCCACCACAGAAATCAAGAGTCATCAGACTGGGCAACAGTCTCCTGCTGTGTCATCTTGGTGAGCCTGTTCTTAGCTGACAGGATTTTTAGCCTGTTCTGCCGCTGTAGCCCATCTGCTTCGGGGTTTCACGTGTTGTGCGCGCAGAGATGCTCTTCTGCATACCTTAGTTGCACTGGGTGGTTATTGGCCCCTGGCATCAACAGCCAGGGACCCGCTGCTTTTGTTTCCTCTACTTCAGACCGTTCTCTGTACACCCTAGAGATTGTCGTGCAGGGAAATCCCAGTAGTTCAGCAGTTTGTGAGCCGCTCAGACCAGCACCAACAACCATCCTGATGCTAATTTTGAGCGTCAGCAGGTCATCCTGACCATGTCTGCTTGCCTGAATGCATCGAGTCGCTGCCGCGTGATCGGCTATTTAGATATGTGATTAGAAGTTAACCGTGTACCTAATAAAATGGCCAGCAACTTTATACAGTCCTAAATAGGCTTTTTTTTCTTAATTTATTGTTGTGCAACCGATTGCCCTCTGTGGACAAATAACATTGGAACATAAAGCAATTAGTGATAATCCATTAACATATCGTGACCGTATCAGAGATTTATTGCCGTGACTCAGGAAGCCATCTGGCTTTCAGCTTCTAATATTAGCTAGATGTTATGATCGCTGTCTGTCTCTGCATCAGTACATTTTCTGACTCGGCACAACATACCCCTGTAACACTTTGCGCTCTCCGATATATTGACACTCGCTGCTTTTCCTTGCCTCGTCAGTGATATGTGGCACCGAATGTGGCACCCTTCAAGGTCTGAGAGTCTACAAAACATTGTGCACGTGTAGCGAGTGATGACTGAGGCCTCGCCTCGCAGAGTGGACCAGTCCATCCATCTCACCTGTAGATTTACTCAAGTGACACCAAGCCTTCCTGCTAGTCTGCCAATGAAGCCTGACACCTGAATCCCGGCGGCGCTTTGAGAGATGTCACAGGCTGTAAAGAAGGATTATGACTGACGCAGGGATTTAAGTCACCGGCAGCCGTACGCCTTGCTCGGCTGCCCTCCGTGAACAAGCTGAACCTAGCCGTGTTTGTTTCTCAGAGGAGAAACGGGCCAGTGGATCCCCTTGCAGTCCGCCCCCGCAGTTCAGCAGTGCAAGAGGAGGCGGAAGACCCATGTGGAAAAGGGATGCTTACTCGGGCTTTTCAGAGATGGGAAAGAGGGAGGAATGAGAAATACGCACGGAGGAGAACCAGAACTGCAAGTAATCTGACCCAGTTTTTCCTCCAAACTGGTGACACAGGCAGTTTTTCTATTTATGATCTTACTTTGGATTGATCTCTCAGGGAAAGGCCGGCCTGTTAATAGCCATGGGAAAAGGCAATTTTGCAAAGCTTCTGAGGCTTCATTCATATGCTGTAGTCACCATTTCATATCTATGGAACTGTTAGATTTTAACAGGCTATAGTATATATGTAAAAGGGGAGATGGGGTGCAGTTTCTTTGAATCGTCTCAATTGCTTTTACTTTAGGTTGCAATTGGCACTATACCCACAAACCTGCGGCTTTAGCTGTTCATTTTATGGGTATTTGAAATAGTGACGCTAACTCCTAAAGCATTTTTTTAAGTCAGGAAAAGGCTAAAAGCGCACCATTTCTTTCGGTTCTTGAATATATTTTTTAACCATGTGTCGCTGGCTGAAACGTGCCACGGTTTTTCGTAGGCACAATACAGACGCTTTGAAGTGTTGCACTGTGCGTGATCAGAAGTGAAGGAAACGTGACAGTGGACTTTCATGTGCAGAAGACATTTAGAGGGGGGTTTGGGAAGTAGATATGGTGTGACATAGACTGTATATAAAAGATGGACGTAGCTAATGTGACGCCGCCTTCTGCTCAGTCAGAATGAGGGTTGGGTGGATCTGACTGAGAAATCAAATGACTGTTGGGACATGTGCTGTCATTTTTGACTGTAGAGGGTACCAACACCTGTAAAATTAATATTTTGTTTAAATATAACTTCACACTATCATTTGAGACCATAAAATAATCAGGAAAGTGTTCCCGAGATTGTAGATCAAGGCAGTTAAATCATTTTCTCAAAGCCTTTTATACAACCGAACTCTTTGCAACCAGATGTGACGCCCCCTGTTGGTCATATGAAAGAATGCAGGTTTGAGGCACTTCAACATTGGCCGCTCTTTTCAAATCCAGAAGCTACATCCATATCCATATTTGATATGCACAGTCTGTGGGTAATACCTCCTCAAGTTTGAAGACTATTTATTACTGATCGCCCGCAAGGTTTAAAACAAGTCAGTAAGCGGCGTAAGCAGTTAGCTTCCTGGTGACAGCAGTTTACCAGCAACCCCTGTGTGTGTGTAGTTACTGTCAGCAAGCTTCCAGATCAAATATTTGGCAAAGATATTCATGCCTTTTTGCCTTTATTAATGTCACTGCACTGCTTCCGGAAGTGACGTAGCCTAACTGCCACAACACTTTATTATACTGTGCTCTTATGAGACAGAAGTGAACACTGTGACTCCACAGAGCAGATGATGCGATATTGCATTGCTGCAAGAATTCACTGAGATTCAGTTCTTTTGTCTGTTGGCTCTGTGTTTGCTTTGCCGAACATCTGCCAAAACACAAGTTAGGAAGCTGTGTTTTTTTTTTTTTGACAAGGCTCA
>VUQH01033727.1:0-16242 GCA_015106775.1 Etroplus canarensis | reverse complement strand
AATTTGGGAAGTTTTTTTTTTTTTTTTTTGACAAGGCGCTAATGTTGTTCACAGCATAAATGTACCTTTTGACTGTCCAAAAGAAAAAACAACAACAAAATGCAAGATGCTCACAAAAGAAGTAAACGTGTCTTTCTGCTGAAGCTTGTTACGTCTTGTCCCAACCTCAAACAACTGAAAATAAAAAGTTGATGCCACATCCAATTTAATTTTAAAAAATTGATTCTGAAGCTCAACCCTGTTGTCACAGCTTTATGAAAACACATATACTGTCTTGCTGTAATCACCACTGATTGAAGACCCTGATTATGGTCTCTACGTGGGGCTTAATATTGATAATTGGATGAGTTGTTTGTCAGCAGACGGCTGCCAACAGTGGAGGTGTAAAAAGAGGAGTACCTAATTAGGAGCCATCTCTGCACACTGGGGCAATTAGTCTGTTAAAGGAAAAATGTTTTGAGCTCAGAAACTGCTCAGAGCTCTCCACCCACTGCATGGATTGAAGATGGGAACATCAACAGAGAAAAGGTGGGAGTATCAAAAGCATTCCTGATTTTCCAGCTGTAATGCAGATTTATTTTAAAGTCTTCATATTAACAGTCAAATAAAGATTTCAACTCCACTCTCAGCCCTTTGAGGTCTAAGTTGTCACTGGTGACAACTCTTAACTCCTGGCAAGCAGAATACTTAATATTTAGCTCATTCAGCCGAAGGACCAATGAGCTGATGCAATGGCGAGGTGCCTGCCACGATTCACAAGAATTGCTACTCCTTCTACAGTATTGGTCAGAATTTACTCAAACTTACACACAAGGATCATTTAATGGTTCCTCCACCAA
Source organism: Etroplus canarensis (assembly GCA_015106775.1). Classification (NCBI taxonomy): domain Eukaryota; kingdom Metazoa; phylum Chordata; class Actinopteri; order Cichliformes; family Cichlidae; genus Etroplus; species Etroplus canarensis. Next base: position 15,403 of record VUQH01033727.1, on the reverse strand, counting down.
ATTGCGCTTAAGGTCAAATTCAAAATCATATTTCCCATTTAAATTGAACTTTTCCTTTTTCACAAGAATTGCTACTCCTCCCAGAGTGTTAGTCAGATTTTAGTGAAACTTGAGTCTTCACCCAAATTGAGTTCAAGATCAAATTCCAGGTTGCATTTGTAGTCTTGCAGGCACTTTTCCATTTTCACGAGAATCGCTACTCGTAAGAGTATAGGTTTGGATTCTAATGTTCAGAAAATGAGTGTTTGCATGTGCCTCTGCCATCTGTACGGGAATGCCATCATTAGGCGTACTCATGACACAGTAAGTTCTTAAGCTAGGTTGGGGCTGGTCAAGAGCTGTAGTCGTCCTGGATATGCCTCCTTAACTTTTCAGCGCATTTTAATTCCCATTAATTTTTTATACAGCCAGCCAATGACAAGCAAATGCATCCCTTTCTTTCTGTGTTTCACACGCTACAATAACCCGTAAATTCTGATGAAACGTGAGCCATATTAGCTACTCCACCATTGCTGTTCTGGCTGTTTTAGTTAAATTGGAAATCAGGGAACAAAGAAAATAATCAAGAACTATTTATATTTTTTCCAAAAAGTTATTTTTGGCTTTCTCCAGAATATAGTTGTTAGGATAGGGTTAGCACTTATGATAACTTAGACCTCAGAGATTTGATTTCCTTCTAACTCTATCTTTGTTAGAAGGTTCTCCTGCACAGAAGACAGCTAATTTTAATTAGCCTCAGTAATGTAAAGCTTACCCAGGATCAGTGCTTTTAGTGTCTCTACACCACGTAATTTCTTACACCAGGTCTTAGATGAGTATTTTAAAATTCTGTTTCGTGTCGACTCAAACAGCATCCATCAGAGGTTTGGTTCTCAGCAGGTGTCCTCCTTTGGACAGACTGGAGCAGATCTTGCTTTTAAAGCTATGAATCAGCATCATAATTACCTCGGACTTGCTGCATGAGTTCAAAAATCTTTCTTGCACCAGACACACTTCCTGTTGGTGTGGCTGGGTCCTTGACACCTCTCATATATATATAACAATTAAATATTAACTTTGCACTGAATGGTCATACTGGCTCACTTCCCTAAAGAAAGAGCAAACACAGGGATGAAGTGAGGCATGCCGTGCATTGATTGTTCCGAGTGACATTCACACTGCCAGGATTAGCAGTTCCTTTGCCACCCAGAGCACTTCTGCAAAGTTCTGTAAAGCTGTCTGAGCTTTGGACAGAGGCATTCCACCTTTCCCTCAATTATTCTGAATGTCATCCTCTTACCTTCGCTTTTATGTGTCTCCTGTCATTGTCAGCTAACCCAGGTAGTCTTTAATAGTTGGGAGGTACAGTATGAAAGATATAGTGGGGGTAGCGGAGATGTTTGCACAGCTCTGGTAGAGTACAGAGACAGAAAGCCCCAAAGCAAAGATGCATCTCAAATATTTTATGAGCAGGGACACTCTAAGCTTATAAATGAATTAAGCAGCATTGGAACTGGTCCAAAGAGTTTGTCTTTTCAAAGTTTTTTTGTCCTTTCTCCAGGACAGTCAGGCATTCTATAGAGGTTTTTGGTTGTATTACGAAACCCAGGGCTTCTCCTTTATGGGGTATTGTCGTCAACCAATGCACCAGTAAAAATTAAGGCGCCAGGGTCCAACTCCATCTGAAACTCCTGAGAAAAGGTCCCTGCAGCCTTGTCAAATCCAATGCCACAAATAAGCACACGAACAAAAAAAGAAGGAAGTCATTTCAAAAGACACCTGGGGGCTTTAATGTGATTCTGCTGCCTGTGGCTGAGCCAGAGATGGGGGTGGTTTGATGCAGACATGGGTGACGGGGGAGATATAAATGATACTGACAGTGAATCACATGGTTGACATGCTGCGTCACACCTTTGTCACAGCCTTTGCTCCAAGATGTTATTGTCAACAAGTTTTTTTTTCACACATGGACAGTCTAGTGAAACTTTCTGAAGGAAAACAGCCCAAATTTACCTTTATTTTACCTGAAAAGCAGAACACTAAAAAGCCATAAGAAGCCCATACCAGTTCCACTTATTACGTTGAAGTCCTGAGCAATAAAGCCTGGGTGAAAATTAGCCTTACACACTTAAATGCACTGATTGTAAAAATATAATAATTTACATCCTTCCACAATTAATTAATGCTACTAATGTTAGGATGCAGAAAGACAACTGCTATGATGTTAGGTCCAAAACATTTTCGTATTTGATTTTTGAAACTGAATTAATTAATTGGAAATCTGGTCTGGCCATTTATGTAATGCCGATTTGTGTCACAAGATGGTGTAGTGAGTCGGCGTCATGTCAAGTGTGCATCAGACGAAGTTAAATAAATGCAGCTGGAGAAACGGATGTTGAAGTGACAAGTATTCTAGTGCGTTGGGCAGCAAACAGTGCCTGAAGCACTTGAAAATGGACTTTTAACAGGACCGGAACCAACTCGCAGGGAGAGGTCACATTCAGCTGCGTGGTGGGGGATATTTTGTTTGTGTGGCACAAACAGAATAAGTCTATACACCTCTGTGCAAACACAGTGTGTGAGACAGATAGAGACAGTAAGGAGTGAACCAGGTTTCACACTTCCAGCATGAAGAGAAAGTTTATACCAGTCATAGAGTGGTGCCTTGCTCAAGGGCACCTCTGCAATGCTTGGGGGGTGACCCAGGATCTGTCTGGCCTCTGGTCCACCTCCACGCATATCCAGGGCAAGCTCTTGAGCCAGCTGGTCTTGGATGGCCTCCTGGTCCGAACGGGTCTTGAAGCCCTCAGCAACTCTTTGGCTCCCAAGCGAGTCCTCCGATGCACTGAGCCATTGGCACCCCATTACTTGGCATCTATAAGCAAACAGTTTGATGTTGAATAAACCTTGCCTGCTGCTTTTTTGTCGACATGTAGTCATGGTTGGAAAAATAGTTCCAAAATGAAAGTTGAGCCAATATTGGACGTTCTCCACACATCGGATGGACACAGTATTTCAACATTCCCTTAACGTTGTTGTTAGACTTTCTAGCAAGAGAAAGTTTGTGTTCAAGAATTGCTTTGTACTTTTAATTTATCAATTAGAATAAAGCCAAATAAACAAAAAAGCTGAGCTTATAACACTGACATCGGGGACAAAGAGAGGATGATTCTAATAGTCTGCTGCATTAAGTTCATATCTGTGTGCACGAACAACTGAACTGGAAATACTTGTGGATACTTTAGGTTCAGGTGAATTGAAGGAGAAGAGCACAGGTATTTAGTTGCTGTATTCCACATACTCTCCAGCAGATGTCACTAATTGTCACACCTTTAACACCCATCATGTCAACAGCAGACCATCAAGGGCTAAGATTAGGGCAGTGCTGGGCTGGGCCTGAATAGGCAAGTGAAAATGCTGTAAAAAAAAAAGGGTTTGATGGTAAGCTAGCCCAAGCTACTAGATGGGTCAGTGGTGAACTGGTGAACGTGAAGAGGTTTAAGTTCTTTCACAGCGTACTTCTATAAGCTACACGTTGCAGTGGACATAAAGTAGAGGTTGAAAGAAAACGTAGTATTATACAATGTAAAATATATTTTCCTCAATACCAGAAGTATGTCCCTATTTCTATCTATATCTAGTAAATGCCAAGCGTAAGCTGGACATGGAAAATTTTGCAGTTAAGGATTTTTGCAGTGGTTTCCAAACTGAAGGGCTTAGTAAAACAGCACAGCTCTTCATTGCTGGCAAGGCATGGGTAAGTTTGTGAAAGGTGAAAAGCTAAAGCAAACAATTAATTAGAACTACAAAGATTACATTTCTCAGTTCAGATTAAAGATGGCTTTCTACAATATTTTAGTGTGTGTCTCGGAATTTTTTAATTTATCCAGAACAATATTTGTGCTTGCAGTCTCCATTCTAGATCACCCCAGTGGGGCTGAGGTCATGGCTCTGTGCATGCCAGTCAAGTTCTTTCACACCGAACCCATCCAACCATGCCTTTATAAGCCTTGCTTTGTGCACTATGGCACAGTCATACTGAAACAGAAAAGAGGGTTCCCCAAAGTGTTCCTACAAAATTGGAATTATTCAAATCAAAAATTATCCAAAATGTCTCGATAAGCTGAAGCATTAAGATTTCCCTTCACTGGAACTAAGAGGCCCAGGCCAACCCCCGAAAAACAACCCCACAGCATTGTCCCTTTCCTCCACCGGACTTTAGTTGGTGCGTAGTTAATGCCAGAGGAGTAGTTATTGAGGCAGCGGAGCTTTGGTGATTTTTATTCACTAAGCACCTCTGCACTCAGCCACCCCACTCTGTAACTTCACATTTTCTGCCACTTCATGGTTGGGTTGCTGTGGTTCCTAAATGTTTCCACTTTGCAATCATACCACTTACAGCTGATCATGGAATATTTAGCAGGGAAAAAATTTCATGAACTGACTTGGTGCAACGGTAGCATTGTATTACAGTACTGCTCTTGAGTTCAGTGAGCTCTTTAGAATGACCCATTCTTTCACATGTTTGTAAAGGCAGACTGCATGGCCAGCGGCTTGATTTTTATACACCTGCAGCAATGCGACTGAATGAAAAACCCTGAGTCTGTGATTAAGAGGCATGTTCCAGTACTTTTGTCCATATGCCTGTTTTAGTGTTTCCTTATGTTTTCACTAGTTGATAAGCCAAACGTGTTCTCTTCCATTTAATCGAATAGAAAATGAAACACCACAATCGTCCCTACTTCTGGTTGCATTTCCAATCTAAATAAGCAGGAGTTTGCAGTAGACAAGTGGATACAAGAGGGGTAAAGTTGAAGTTTTTTCTAGTGCAAAATTCACCCGTTGTGTCTCTATTTGTTTGCTGGGATCCTAACAAGGGAGATTTGTGCAAAAACATCATAGCTGTGGAGGATATACACTTCATTTGTGTAACTGATGAAGCTCCATGTAAGCTTAAGCTGAAAGTCATAGTGCAATTTACAGTCTATTACTCTGAACTGTGTTAAGTCATGGACCTTCTTACAACCAGGATGGAAATGGGGGCAATTACAGTGACCATAGACTCTTTCAATGCTTAAAAGAAACCAGATCATCAATGCTGTAGCAGCTCATCCAATATGTGATCTTTCTCGATTCATAGGTTAATGAAATGTGTGAAGTACAGAAAGAAAACGAAGGGTTTTCTCGTCACTGGTTGGCTGTATTGCACAAACTAATGAGCACTGAAGTCCACTGAGAAGTAAAAGCCTGCAAACGGTCATACCCAGGACCAATTATTCTCGTTCACCACCAAATTAAAGCGTTTGACTTCACCAGTACATATTAGTACATGGTCAGTCATGAGCGTGGTGATAAAAAGCGTGAAAATATGTTCCTAATATGAACCAATGGCACCCCTCCTTCCATGACCAATGAGATTATGATCATCACCATCTAACGGGATACAAGCCACATTTTAAGCCATCACAGGACATCTACATCTAAAAGGAAAGAAGCTTTGAAAATCTGCCAGCATGATTGCAATTTTGCCACCCAGTAGGAATAGCGTGTAGTGAAATGCTGCAAATTCACCTTTACATTTTCCAGTCATAAAAATGGGAAGTTATGGTGAGCTTTTTGGTGTATCATCACCTGATGCTACACCTACAGAACGACTGTAGTTCTTGACTGGGCCTGTCTTAGTTTAAGACAGGGCCTATCCTGGTTTAAGACATCATTATGCCATAAATACACTGACATCATTTGCGTATAGATGGTGGAGGGGCACACACAGTCTTTTTGTGAACATTACAATCCAGACCAAGGCTCTTAAGAGTAGCGATTCTTGTGAAAATAGAAAAGGGCCCATAAAATGACAAATATTAAGCGGAGACCCATTGGGTGATCACTGTGTGTAAGTTTCACCAAAGAATTCCCGGAGGAGTAGCGAGCCATATGAATTGTAGACAGATGAACGCCTTGCCTGACGTTAGCTGATTAATCCTTCAGCAGGATGAGCTAAAAAAAAAAATAAAATAAAAAGCTGTCTTTTAATTGCTGGACCTAACTCCAGGTAAGACAAAGCACAGTTAAAGCGGCTGCTGCACGTACCATAAATCAAAGTCGTCGTCTCTTTGTTTTGACACTTGATGCTACTATTGAAGAGAACAATGCAGAATGGGAGCTTTGCTTTGTCGACTGACTACTGCCTCCAAACATATGATGTTCTGGACGTAACTGTCACTCATTGTATTAGAACGCTCTTGAAAGTCCTATTGTGTTTGAAGCATAGCTAAGCAAAACTGACATTTCCATCATAAAATAAGAAGATAAAGTCAGTAGAAAAACAATTGTTGCTTATCAGCTCTCTGCATATGGAGTTGGAGTATGTTTGGGAAAGTATCTGTAGTTGCTGTAAATTATACAGGATTATGGTAAAAGAATAAAGGGGGGGAGGCAGTATCACATCTGTCTTCTTCAAAGCAATTACTCATTAATGGTGAAGATCCATTACAGTGACTCATTTCTCGCTGGTTAAATGCAGAGGTAGTAGCTTGTATTGTATCAAAAGAACCTTGATGAGTGGAAAAGTGTCGGATGGAGAGTGGAAAGATCTGATATCAGTTTCCATGCTGGTCAGTTATTTATGTTGTTGTTTGAAAAAGTTCTCTCAGGATGAGCTTAATAAACTGGTAGGAGGTCTTTCCTGTGAAACTTTATGTTTTTTGTCCAGGACTAGATTTGGTCTGAGCCCTAAAAGTTGAGTTCATTACTCAGTTCATTACCTTCTCCTCTCGTCTTCCATGCTCTGTTTCCTCCTCTTTCCTGCTGTATTTGCTCCATTTGCCTTTCTGCTACGTCTTCCCCCACCCTTCCCTGCTTCTCGCTGTAAGCAGAGCTGTCAGAAGTGTTTGAAGTGATTTTTCACTGCGTTTCCTCACCGGTCCTAGATTGGGATGCCTCGGGTAGAGTTCACAGCCTCTGCCTTAAATGAGAACTTAATTCTCTGTCAGCAGGGACGGTTACTGCGCCCTTCCTGTGCAGTCTTTCCCAGCGTTACCCTCTGAATGCTCCCCCGGGCAACATTGGTGTTGTCTGGATTGAAACACACAGTCCCATAAAAAGTACCTTGACTTGTGGCAGATCCCTTTCTCCTGACTTTTATTAGTCATTTTGTTTCACTTGTGTCTCTTATGATGTGTTGAGGCTTTGTAGCCTGGGGCTGTTTGTTCACCAGCAGGCATTCTGTGGTGTGCCCTCCTGACACCCTTAATGCAATTATACTCCCATAGAACATAGACATAATAACATCTCCAAGTAATGTGCGTAACATCTGTGTCTCTAATAACAGACACATTATTACCCTTTGAGCCTCATAACTGACATCCCTGGCATTGGGGAGGAACACAGTTTGCTTTTAATTTCCAAAACCATCTGGAATGGCATGATATGAGAATGCATGAAAAATATGTTGATTTGGTTTCCGTTTTCCCGAAAATACATTCAAAAAGACCTCAGAAGACCCCTGTAGATAATACCTTGCAATCATTTTTGACCAGGATATTTCCTTTAAATCTGTGGAATATTGCCACAATTAGTAACACCCTTTCTCAGAGTAATGCTAAAATCTCTCTGTGCTACTTCTAGGTTGCACTATTGCAGTCTGTGTCAGGTTGTCCTAAAAGCTCCCTGAAGGGCTATCAGCTTAACCAAAGCACTCCAGAGTGTGTACTAGCAGGGGCAGGTCATATTTCTCTTAGACAGGCTACTCTTCATTGGCTCCAGAATTCAGTTTCAAGTCCTTGACAGCATTTATAACATCCTGAATGATCAGGCATCATCATATCTGAAAGATATTACAATCCCAACAGAGCACTTGGCTCTCAGACTGCAGGCGTACTTGTAGTTTCCAGTTTCCAAAAGTAGAATGGAAGGCAGAGTCTTCCTTCTGCTGTGGAACCACATCCTATTTGGGGTTCAGGGGAGCACTCAGAAGTCTCTTCCTGTTAAAAGAGAGTTCTTTGTCCCCACTGTCACCAAATACGTGCTCATAGGGTTTTGTCAGATCATTGAGACTCTCTCTGGCATTATAGGGTCTTTATCTTACAGTCTAAAGAATCCGACTGTTGTTGTGAACTGGTGCTACATAAATGCCAGAACATTGGTGACGTAGTACAGTAGCTCATCCAGATTATAAATCCGCACACTTAACACGTTAATTTCATTTGAAAGAGAAAGAGAAAGAAAGTGAGAAGTTTTCTTATCATTGGTTGGCTTTGCTGCACAATCTAAGAATTAAAATCCAATGAGAAGTCAAGGAAATAGTCATTCGGGACAACGGCCATACTTCTTGGCCGGCCCCAACCTATCTTGAGACGTTATCATTTTATAAAGAAAATTAATGACGGCATTTATGTATACACCCCTGGTTCCAAAAAGGTTGGGAATGTGTAAAATATTTCTAAAAACAGAGTGAAATAATTTGCAGATCTCATAAACCAATATTTTATTCACAAAAGAACAGAATCAGAATGCTTTATTAATCCCCGGGGGGAAAACACATCAATTCTAAAAGTGAGACATTTTGCTATTTAATGAAAAATATTTACTCATCTTGAATTTGATGGCAACAACATGTCTCAAAAGTTGGGACAAGAGCAACAAAGGCTGGAAAAGTAAGTGGTACTTAAAAAACTCCTGGAGGAACATGTGGCACATGATTAAGTTAATTGGCAACAGGCCAGTAATGTGATCGGGTATAAAAAGAGCAGCTTAGAGAGGCAGAGTCTCTCAGAAGTAAAGATGGACAGAGGTTCAGCAATCTGTGAGAAACTGTCTACAAAATGTGGAGCAATTTTAGAATAATGTTTCTGAACATAAAATTGCAAAGACTTTGAATATTCCATTGTCTATCGAATCGATCCATCGTAGAGAGAATCTGGAGACATCTCTGTGTACATGGGACACAGCTGAAAACCAATATTAGATGCTACTGATCTTCAGGCCCACAGGCAGCACTGCATTACAAACACACATGAAATCATTGCATGGGCTCAGGAACACTTCCAGAAATCAGTCTGTGAGCACAGTTGACTGTACCATCCACAAATGCAGGTTAAAGCGCTATCATGCAAAGAAGAATCCGTATATTTTACGCAACGTCCCAGCCTTTTTGGAATTGGGGTTTTAGTTCACAAGTAGGCATACACAAACATTAATTTCATGAGCGACATAATCGAGGCCAATACTCTTAGAAGTAGTGGTTCTTGTGAAAGTGTTTGAGATCATGAGTTCATGGTCAGTAACCATGGCCATGAAAAGCATTAAAATATGTGAACACATGTTCTAGCATTGATCATATTACTGATGTTAGCACAATGGTGATAGGAAGGCCACAACCACACCTTCCTCCTGTGGGAGTCAAACAGTAGGAGCACTGCCTCTGTGATCGACATCATCTAACATGATAAACATGGTATGCAACATGTGTGGTAAAGTAATGAAAGTTAGCTATAACAGTGCTATTAGCAGTAGGTCTACTATCAAAAAGAAGAGAACCATAGAACATTTGCCACTCAGTAGGAGTAGCAACAATGGAATGTGAATTGACCTTAAAGTCGGCCCTCGTTCTCGACTGGCCCTAGCCAAGCTTAAGATATTATCATGCCATAAATCAACCTAATGACAACATTTATATATAGGAGCACACATACACTCATTTTATGAACGTTATAATCCAGACCAATAATCTTACAAGTAGCAAGTCATGTGAAAATGGAAAAGCACCCAGAAAAACAACAAATATGACCGTGTTCTTAAGCACAGTTTGGCTGAAAACCCATTAGGCGATCATTGTGAATTGTGGACGGTTGGATGGACGGCTCGCCATGAGCTCATGCGCCCTTCGGCTGGATGAGCTCAGCCTTGAATTGGCTTGCGTAACCAACAAGAACTGCACCTGATGATCGCTACCCGACAGTTCAGCCCCAGCTCACTTCTTGTGCCATCGACAGCAGCTTGATTTAAAGCACTCCCTCGGGCCTTTGGGCTCAATTCGTTTAGCTGCTGACATTTTACAACCACTGGACAAGCCGGCATCTGTGTAACAACAGTAAAATCCCTCGTGCTGGTAAAGAAGCCAAAAGTACACTGTTAGCCAAATTTACTGGCAAATAATGAGGAAATTTAAATGAGTGTGTTAAGACTGAACATTTGCACTGCCAGTTATACAGCTGAATATAATGAGGAAGCTTTACATTACCAAGCAGTCTTATCTTTTTTTGTTTTGTCTTGCATGCAGGTGACCCCTTTCACTTTCACTTTCATATCTCCCCATCTAACTGTTACCTCCCCTTTAGTACCTGACTCAGCTCTAGAGTTTTCCCGTGAAGCCATTTAAAACAATGGCACTGTACTCATTTAACTCACCCCTCAGGCCTTAGCGAAGATTAGCCAGCAATGATTACTTTATAGTACTGCTCGTGTCATCAGTGTCTCTCAAACTCGATCTGTGAGTGCTGCATGTTTCAGGAAGCGGCGAGCTGGAGAATCGGTTAATGATCGTTTAGAGCCAAAACATGGTAACAAATCTCAGCGTCTCAAATGGAAACATGAGAGGATTTGAAATTTCATACGATCAGCGGATTGTGAACACTTCAGGCTCCAGCTGTACATTTTGACTCCAATTGGATTATGATCAGCTCGAAAAGAACAATGACTCCATACGTTTTTCCCTTGGGCAACCATGGCTATAATTCCTTAATAAATCATTTTTAGCCTTGGCCCCAGGGGTTGGACGTTGTTCAAAGAAATAAATGGAAAAATACCTGAAGCCAAATAATATACACTCACTGGCCACTTCATTAATTACACCGTGCTAGTATCAGGTTGGGGCCCCCCTTTTCAATTCAGAGCTGCCTTAATTCTTCATGGCATAGATTCAGCAAGGTGCCAGAAACATTCCTCGGAGATGACACGAGAGCATCGCACAGTTCCTGCAGGTTTGTCGGCTGCACATCCGTGATGTGAACCTCCTGTTCCACCACATCCCAAAGATGCTCTATTGGGATTGAGAGCTGGTGACTGTGGAGGCCAGTGGAGCACAGTGAACTCGCTGTCGTGTTCAAGAAACCAGTGTGAGATGATGTGTGTGTGCTTTGTGTGCATTATCCTGCTGGAAGCAGCCATCAGAAGATGGGTGTACTGTGGTCACGAAGGGATGGACGGTGGTCAGCAGCAATACGAAGGCTGTGGCATTTAAACTATGCTCACCTATGCACTTAGCGTGCCAAGAAAATGTCCCCCACACCATCACACCACTACCACCAGCCTGAACCGTTGATACAAAGCAGGATGGATCCATGCTTTCGTGTCGTTTTCAAATTCTGACCCTGTCTGAATGTCGCGGCAGCCAGTCAGCCAACCAGCCAATCTGCTGTTGTCCACTTTTGGGGAGCTTGTGCAAATTGTAGTCCGAGTTTCCTGTTCTCAGCTGAGGGGAGTGACACCCGGTGTGACCTGCCCATCTACGTCAAGGCTCCATGGTTCAGAGATGCTCTTCTGCGTTCTGTTGCCTTTCTATCAACAGGGCATTCTTCACCCAGAGGTATTTTGTCTTTTTTTGGACCGTTCTCTTTAAACCCTGGAGATGGTTCTGTGGTCCAGTGCGAGATGGACCATCCGGGATGGATTAGCTTTAATGGATTGTGAGTGTGAAAGATGGAGATTGATAAGTCACAGGGAAGCGCTTATGCTCCAAATACGCAGCAAACACCTTGCATTATTGGTGTGCAGTTTGTGCGTAAACCCTCAGTGATGACTCTATAATATCTCAGGGAAAGCTGGAACAGAAGCGTCAGTTACGGATCACTTACACTCTGAGCGTGTTAAATAGCAAATAAACTCGTGACCTGCAGGTTTCCCCCCTTTGTAGCCGTGCCGTTTGAGCAGAAGGTGAAAAAGAATAAAACTGGATGGCAACCGAAGCCTGCTTCGGTGTGAGGGAGGGGTGGGAGTATCTGGCATGCGTGTCTGTGGGTGGTTGGATTAATAGCTGAGGATTTAGATTGGATGTAATGATGCAGAGCAGAAAGCAATGGAGGAACTCATCCCCTCCTGCCCCCTGCTGTCTCCATTGTTAATATTTGGAAATGGGAGAAGGATGGTGGAGTATGGGTAGAAAGAAAAACATCCATTTGCGTGTGCGTGGTGACCCATACACTGTCACTGAAGACAATATTGGGGAGTGTCTTCTTTTCCCTCACTTTGTCCTCAGATTATTAATAATGAATTACTCCTATCATCTTCTGCCCTCATAGCTCAGCCTCGCATTACCCTCCCACTGCTGAGTCTCGAACTTCTGGCTCTGCAAATTAAACCCCCTCATCAGCTTGGAGGGTCTGAGCTCTCTCGGTGTTCGCAGACGCAGTCCGCAGGGGTCCGCTGTAAGCCGCCGTGTCACCGAAACGCTCCTCAGATATAAGCCGACGTCTGACCTTTAATGAACACAAAGGCAGGGCCCCCCCCCGCCGCCGCCGCTGCTGCTGTGGGAGGTTGGCGAGGCCGTCCGACACCAGTGTGGTCTAATGAGATGGGTCCCCACACCAGAGCCAGTGTCAGACCTTCTCAGTGACCGTACAACACACCTACACACCTCATCAGCATCATGCTAATAAGCCGCTCCACAGAGGCTGCCACGCGGAAGCCGGAGTGGAGTGAAATGAGGGACGGCCGATGTTCACAGCAGATGTCAGATTTCTTTAGCTGCCTGGAAACGTGTGCCTTCCTTTCACTCTCTTAATTTCAGTGTCATCTCTGTCCACTTGTGTGCTTTGTTCGCAGAAACAGACGAGACTGATTCCATCCGCTCCTGTTTTGAAATGCACCTTCAGTATGCCAAGTTTAAGGTGCTGGTTACCGCCTCCTGTGCGTCAGACCTCAGTAAGGATTTAAAATCGCTCATGTCAGGTGTAAGGTTTGAGTCCAGCTAAGCGACAAGCAAGACACGGTTACTGCACGTCACTGACAGTTATTTCTTTATTTGTTTTACATCCCCTGTTTTCAGGCGAATCAGAGAAGCAGAGCGGTGAATTTAAGTGTCGATGACGGTGGGTGATAGTGCCGTCTAACACATTCGTCCAAAGTCTCCCATGGGTGGGAGATGGGTGACATTCGGGAACTGGGAAGACCGTAGCATTCAGTAGACTCTTCTGTCAAGTCAGTGAGGACACAATCCCTTCCTACAATGGCAGGGTTGTGAAAGAACAGGGCATCCGGCGTAAACTCTGTGCCTAATTGCTGGTGCGGATTCATGAGCTGTGGCAACCTGTCGGGAGAAATACAAGGGAGAGCGAAAGGTGCTTCTAGTTTAATAGGATGTCGCAACTACTCATCATCCACAGTCAGCTGCAAAGTGGAAACGGATCGGAACCATAGCAACTCAGGCATGAGGTGACAGACCACATGAAGTGACTGAAGGGGGTCGCCAAGTGCTGAGGTGCATAGTGCGTAACGGTCACCGATGCTTTGCTGCCAAACCGTACCTTCGGCTGCTCTCTTGTATTCTCCCTAAGGGGTCTGCATAGCGGCTAAATCCGCATTGGTAATTTGGCAGAGGTTTTACACCGGACGCCCTTCCTGACGCAACCCTCCATGGTGAGAGGGATTTGCCTCCCCACCTGGAAATGAACCAGGGACCTTTCACTTGTAAGGCGAATGTGTAACCACTTCTGTTCCAGCACGTTTGTTCCCCAGGTCAGTAAAGGCATGGTTGGATGAATTTGGTGTGGAAGAATTTGACTGGCATGCACAGAGCCCTGACCTCAACCCCACCAAACAACTTTGGAATGAACGCGAACAGAGACTGTGAACCAGGCCGTCTCATCCAACATCGGTGTCTGACCTCACGAATACTCTTCTGGAAGTATGGACAAAAGTTTCCACAGACACACTCCAAAATCTTACCAGTGTGTTTCATAAAGATGGACCCAATTTCAATGTAGTACATTTCTTGTTAGCAACATGGGACAATTTGGAGCGCTCCTAAGTGTAGTCTTTTAAAACTCCATGCCCCGCCCTTTCATGTGGTAAACATTTCATTCATGGGCAGTTCCGTTTCAAAGATATAGTGATTTCAAATCGGGGATTTAAATTAGGGGGGTCATCAAAGCTCCTGTAGGTGGAATGTGCAGGTGACCCAGTGCCTTTGTCCATATAGTGTGTGAGGAGGTGGGGAACATGTAGCTGTTTACATATTTCCATTTTGTCATCAGTCTGGAGAACATAGGATGCTCAGACCATAGCCGTAAGTCCCATATATGGTCAAGCCCAGCATCTCATTCACATTGAAAGCAAATATACCCAAATCCTGACGTATCCCTGAATGATTCCAGAACTATCAAGAACTTTGTAGTTAAATTAAGGCTTTTGCACATTCCTCAAAGTAAGCTGTTGTTTCATGTTGGTATCATAGCGGCACTACAGTCCAAGCTATGTGTGGTCAGTCTGATTATCTATAATTATGTCAGCTACATAAAAAGTTCCTTTGCCTGTTGATTTGAATGTGAATACCATAGTTTGAATCTTCAGTGCATCTTTACCCTTCTCAATTCCCTAGTCTCCTGTCAAGAATCCCCCCTCACTACAGTTCTGGTTTGTTCTTTTAGTGTCGAAGGGAATTTTTTCATCTTCTTGCATCTCAGTCCTTTGTGAGCATCATCAGCTTTGGGGGCTATCGGCTGCACACGGGATACCGACTGTATACAAAGAAGTTCTTGCTAATTGTACTGCAAGATTCTCTGGGGAGCGCGCTAAGCTGAGCATACAATACAGCAAATAATATGTTTCTTTTTATGTTTTAACTGGGTAGTTCACTATATTCCCGTAACATTCCCGTGGAACAACTGGTGCTTCATTGATTCCTCGTATTCATCATTAAATTTCAGTTTCTTTCCTCACTCCGGGGAGGTCAGTTCTTGTTGCTCGACCAGACTTGCTTGGCTTCTTTCCTGCCTTACATGAATCCTCACATTGGTTTTGGTCTCTATAGAAAGACTTGATTTCCAGGATGTCTTCTTAGTCAGAAAAGATGAGTCAGCTTACAGAGAGGAGGTGCAGCGGCTAACAGCCTGGTGCAGAGCCAACAACCTGTCTCTGAACGTCGGCAAGACTAAAGAGATGGTTGTTGATACAGAGTGACCATTCCCCATTGTTCATCAAGGGATCCTCTGTGGAGATCGTCCAGAGCACCAGATTCCTTGGTGTTCATCTGGCAGCGAACCTCACCTGGTCACTCAACACCAGCTCAAGCACCAGGAAAGCCCAGCAGCGCCTCTACTTCCTGAGGAGGCTGAGGAAAGCCCATCTCCCTCCCCCCATCCTGACTATGTTCTACAGAGGGACCATCGAGAGCATCCTGAGCAGCTGCATCACTGCCTGGTTTGGGAAC
>VUQH01033725.1:17749-46085 GCA_015106775.1 Etroplus canarensis | reverse complement strand
CTACACTATAGTAGAACAGTTTGAATCCACCTCCGATGTTCCTAACCTTGCTTCCCCTCCACCTGGTTTCTTGCACACACAATATATCTACCTTCCTTCTCTCCATCATATCAGCCAACTCTCCCCCTTTACCCGGGCTTGGGACTGGCACTAGGAGTACACTGGCTTGTGGGCCCCTGTGGCTGGTTTCAGGAAGTATATGTCTGTCACATGACCATATTAATCACATTATAGACTTCAAAGACCAATAGAAAGCATATGATAATCTTATCATTCAGCTAGATAAAAGGAACAAACAGATGTACACACAGGTTTTATCATCTGCTCCTGTCAGCATACTGTGTCTTAAGTTGAGAAAAATGCTGCCAGTGTGTATCCACCCACCGTCAATTCACAAAATCAGAGAGAAAGCCAGAATAAGGGAGAGAGAGAACGCAAGACTGTACGTGTATGAGCGAGTTGGTGACGGTGCTACCTCAATATGACTCACACTTTAAACAGCCTCAATCAGCTGGGGATCAAATCTAGTCTGGGCCCAAGAAAGCTGTCATTTCACTGTGAGCTGCTATTCATGACACAAGCTACAGTTTCACAGAGTGTGGCAACAAATGTAGACCAGTTAAACCCTAAATGTGTAGCTCTCACCAAAATATGGCCGTTGTAAGTGGCTAAGATAACTGCGACTCACTGGTTTTCCATGCAGTATCTGTGCTGCTATCCTGAAGGTCAATTTGTTCATGTGATAGGCAAGTAATCTATACTCTTTTTATATGCAGGGCATGAAAAGAAAATGTTTTGTGAAAAAGATTTATACATCAAATTAGTCAAGTGAGAAGTACCAAATGGTGTCCATGTAGTAAGTTAGCAGCAACCTATAATTAATGGCACACATGTTAGAAGTAATATAACCCTTGACCTCTTCAAGGCTGATAAGCCCACAACTGCAGGTTGTATAATGTACAAAAATGCACTTTTAATGACAGAGAAAAATATCAGGTACTTATTGCAGTATAGCCCTCTAGCTATGTAAACTAGCTGAGACAGGCAAAGAAATGATAGCACAAATAACTACAGAGGCATTACATGGGCAAATATGTGTTATTTGGCATTGAAGTTTAAACGAAACTCTAAACTTGCTATTTGAATGTGCTCCTGCAATGTAAATAAGTTGAGTTAATGCAGTGAGGAGAATACAGCATTTACATAAAAAGATACCTGTCCATAGAAGACTTCCCCTCTTGTCAAGAGCCACCAGTTTCACTATGCATGTGACTGACAGACAGTAGAAACAGTCTACACAAAGTATGGGACATTGTCTCAAGATGTGGGACAGGGGGGACAAGGGATTAAATGCTGTACAGTCACAAATAAAGAGGGTCATCTAGTCACTCTAATTGTAAAAAAGGCTGCATTTTTATCACAAACCACAATCTGTTTCCAAAGCTAACCAAGCAATTTTTTGAATGAACCTAATTAAACACTAACCGAAAAAGAGAAGTCAAATACAAAAAGAAAAATGAAAATGTAAATACAGATTCCCCAGATGGGATTCAAATTCAAAGCATCATGTTTTAGGTCCTGTGACTATGCAACCTGGCCCCCAGCCTGCCTCCTAATGCAGACTATTTATTTTAGTTCTTAGTCATCATAAAGAAACAAAGTTGTATGCTAAAGCGGTTCCCAGCACATCAGAAAGTACCTGCTGATTTCAAATGTGAAGGAAAGTTCTGACCAAGCATCTATGTGTGACAAGTTGGGGGGTCTATACAGAGTAAAATTATGCAATAGTGTTTTATTTTGGAGACAGACTCTTCAAATCATACTCTACTATGTGTAAACCAAAACTCTTTCAGGTTGACTCAGTATTGGGAGGCATGCCAGGTCATGCTGAAGAACTGCCAGACTGGTGATTAGGGATGATGACTGGGGTTGAAGTGGGTGGAGAAAGAGAATAAAGCCAGCTCAAGTTTCACTTACATTCACTGTGATCTTAGACCCAATAAGAAGAATGTAATGTTGCTATGTTGTCCCTTCTGAGCTCTAGGTGGCCTGTGTAATATAGTGTTCCTCAACTCAAACCAAAGTTAATGCTGCGTTTTTTTGTTTTTTTTTGTTTTCAGCTGCTAAAATGTCAAAACATGCAAATCTGGGACTTGGCCTGAAAGGATCTTTGTGATGTGTGAATATGTGGGTATGTGGGAGTATATACCAGAACAGAGGGCGAAAACAACCAGACATGATACTGTGAAGACTTGACAGAGTGGATTCGAACTTTACTTGACTGGTTAAAGAGTTCACAAAAAAGGGAAGAAAGACAGGGGTTACATTTTCTTTGTGAAATGCCACAGCTCAACATCAGGAGACTCAAATTGTATGTGCTCCTGTAATTATAATGCGTATAAAACAGGATCGAAACTGTTTTCGTTTTTTTAATGTTTTCAAAGGGAGGACATGCGGCCGCTGTTGCCATGGTGATGTCCACAGATTCTGCTCTCACCCTCAGCGTGGGTTCAATATAAACATGAGATGAGACTGTGGAGCTGTGTCTGAAACATGCAGGAACAATCACGAAGAAGATTCCTGTGGGAGGACAAATTAAGTCACACAGAGGGAATTACATGATCACATACAGGCTCAACAACGGGAAGCAGTGCTATTATGATGCAGCCCATGAGACGAAAAAGTTGATTAAAAAATCCTAAAATGCCTACCAAAAGCTTTATAACCTTCTCCTTGTACAACCATTTATTTGCAGTTGCTTACACTGCTTCACTTTTTTTGTTTCATTCTTTCTTAGCAGTTCAATTTCTGTAACACAGACATGTAATAAACACATGAAATCCTTGTGTATACCATACTTTACAACAGTTAATAAGAACTATAGCATGCAGATTTGAAAGACAGGATGAGCCATTTTGAAGCTAAAAACAATCCTTCCTAAAGATACTGAATCAGATTAATGAAAGTTGCAGTGGGTTCCAATTTGGGATATGGATTACATTACAATTAATATAAAAAATAGTGTAGAAACTACAGCTGTTTCAATGCTGCAACCCAACAGCTTCTCAAAGCAAAGAAATGGGCTATTCTTCAATGGCCAACACAGTCACCTGATCTTAACTCAATAGAGCATGCTTTTCTGAAGACCCACAAACAAGCAGCAACTGAAGGCAGCTGCAGCGAAGGCCTGGCAGAGCATCTCAAGTAAGGAAACGGCATTTTGGTGAGACCTGCATGTTCTATACTTCAGGCAGTCGTTGATTAAAAGGATTTTTCATCCAAGTATTAAAATAATTCAAAATGATGTTCGTTTGTCCCATTACTTTTGAGCATCTGAAGATGGGACATGACAACTATAAATGGCTGTAATCATTAAACAGTTCGTGAACAAAGACCCCAAACTCCAGGAGTGAATGAAACATTTCTTGACAGACAATAATGTAACAAGGTAGGTTGGAGACCATGGTTTGAAGAAGACCTCACTGAGGACCAGCTGCTACTCCTGGACTTGGCTGATTCCCTGATACATCTGAGAGAGGTTGGAAAACAGACAAAAATGGGAGAAAAGGTGGGGCACAGAAATGAGAATAAACAGGTGCTCAGGGCAAGCAGATATTTATAGACATACAGCAGGAAAGGGAGTGTTTTGGGTGTGGTCCCTTTTCTGACAGTCAGATAATTACCTCCAATTAATTCAAATCTTTTGTTAAACCCCTCAAATTAAAGCTGAGAGTCCGCACTTCAGTCACACCTTGACTGATTGATGTAAAATCCACTGTGGTGGTGCACAGAAGCAACGTTGCATTTTTTTTATTGTCATTGTTTAAAAACTTGTGGACCTAACTGTATGTCTTTAAAAATGTTTTTCAAAGAACTCTCGCATATCAGCAAACAGTTGGTCACTGCAGTTTTCAGTAAATGTTACTCAAATAGTGTGTGTGAAATAATCTCAGCCGCACACTAATACATGTTTGATTTTGTATTTAGTGTTTAAAGGGAGCAGCCATTATCTCACTGACCAAGCACAACCCTAACATCATCAGCCAAGGCAACTCAACCTATATACTAACAGAGTAAACCACTTTGAAAACAGAGGGGGAGACCACAGGAACAACTCCTAACTCAGTGCCTAAATAAACCCCATTCCCCCCACATGGTAACTGCCAATGGTTGAGTCCTTTTGGCTGGCCTCTGTATTTAACTCAGCTCTGCCCTCCATTTCATCTTTTGCTTAAACCAAGAAGGACTGAAGCAGCAGACAGGTAACTCAAAGACAAAGAAAAAGAATTGCTGCAACTTATATGAATCAATGACAAGCCAATGTAGACCAATTGGTTAATATTTTTGATAAATTAAGAATATAGTGTAGTGTCATAATATATCAAAATATTAACCAAATTAAACTAATCATTTGACATAAAATTTCAGGGACTAAAAAACTAACCTAGATGTAAAAATTGAGGAATGTAAAGTAGTACTCATTCACTAATTTATATGAATGTGAAACCAAGGAATATTATAAATTGCTTCAGTTGTGGGGTTGTAAACACAACCATCACACCTTCTAAAGTGAAGTCATATTATGAATCTGCATATTTGATTTGGCAAAGATTTTACACTGGATGCCCTTCCTGATGCAACCCTCCCCAGCACTAGGAGTAGACTGGCTTGTGGGACCCTATGGCTGATTTAGCCCTATATGGAATCCGCTCAAAATAAAGAACTGTATGTAATGTAATGGACTTGCATTTGTGTAGCACTTTCCCAGTCTTACTAACCATGCAAAGCACTTTGGACTACAACCCAATATAATAGAGTGGCTCATTGATGAGTTTTAATACTTTTGCAATGTACTGACCATACAATATATAATACAGGGGAATTGCATATATCAGACTTGGGAAGCACAGTACTTTAAGCTTAAGACTTACATGACGCTCACAGGAAAAGAAAATCTCACTTCCTGTTTATACACTATTTTTAGTTCCAGTAAATACCCACAAAGCAGTTTCAGATGTGTACATGTGTGTTATGTAATTGTATTGCCCAGTTTACAGTTTCACATTATGCCAGGATTTACCTCCTTCGTGGGAGACAAAAAGCAGGTCCCCAAAATATGTAATGTGGCAAAGACCTGTTTAATGTAAAGACAGGGGTTGGTTTAGGGAATTAACTGAAGAATGTAATGCCTTTTGTGATATCTATGTGAGAGAGAGAGAGAGACCTAAAAAAATCAAAGGCATTTATGAAGTATTCTGAACATATGGCAACCAGGCCTCTCAGGACTCCAACAAAGAAAAATAATTTTTTCTTGTCAAATAAGGCCCATATAGACTCTATAGAATATGTCAGGTAACCCCACACACACCCCATGCAGGTACACACAAACACACACAACCTTTCCCATAGGACAGCAGGAGTTGTGAGGGACCATGCTGATCCAGGCTAAAGCTCTGACAAGGCCTGCTTCCCACCTTTGTGTCTGCAGTAATTAAATGAGTGCCGCTGGTGAGCAGCACTCAGGAAATTGGCCCTGTGCAGCCTCTGCCTCTGCTGTCTGTGTTTTCAGGAGAGTACAGGTGGTGGAAGCAAAAAGGATGATGGTTGCAAGGTAAAAAAAAAAAAAGAATGTGAGGAAGAGTGGGCACTGACAGACACAAGGAAATGAAAATGGCAGGTTGGCAGAAAGGGACAAATCAAGAGACAATCTAGACAAAGAGCATGAGCAAAATGTCCATCTAGATTAGTGGGGAAATGAGTGTGTCACAAAGGAAGTGTGAATGTCACAGCATCCCTCCTCTCTGCCACCTGTCTGTACATTAACAAGAGTTTTGCAGAGCGATGTCACATGATAGCGGGAGCCTTGCCTGGTGTGTTTCCATGCTCGGTTCAATTCGTTCTTTTTGGACACCGGTGCGGTGAAAATTGTGTTAAGGTGAAAAGGATCAGGTGTCACTGGAGAAAATGATATTGTGTCAGGGTGACAGACAGCCAGTACCGCCTCAAGAGTCAGGAGACGGAGACAGTTTTTACTTCCAGTAAAAAATAATGTAAAACTATGCAGTAAAATAAATCTTGTACACATTGCACTTTGTTTTTTTTTTATTACTGTCTGATCGTCTTAACTCTTTTACAGAATATAGCCTACAACTAGGACATCTTTTAAAGGACTAGCCCAGCCCTTTAGGAACAATGTTTATCAAGTGAAATCGGTGCGTAAAAAATGGCATCGCCCAAAATTATTACGTTTTCCCACTCTACATTGAATTAGTTACATGATATTACTATTTCCTGAAAGTTATCAGTTCATCTATCATTCACCTTTAGAGG
The DNA here is from genome assembly GCA_015106775.1 of Etroplus canarensis. Classification (NCBI taxonomy): domain Eukaryota; kingdom Metazoa; phylum Chordata; class Actinopteri; order Cichliformes; family Cichlidae; genus Etroplus; species Etroplus canarensis. Next base: position 39,755 of record VUQH01033725.1, on the reverse strand, counting down.
GCTTCCTGTATGTTTGGGTGACACTTCAGTCTGTCTAGCAAACAACATATTTCAGCATATTTGCAGATCTAGGATATAAACATATGACTTTTAATCTATGGCTATGAAATCAGCCTAACCTATACTTCGACCTAAATATGAAACATAGACTCTTGGTATATGTTTCAAGTCTCAAAAGTGAAGCCAGTTGCCAGTTATAAATGTCTATAATGTAACACCATTACCAAAGTGTACTCTCAGAGGATGCAAGGGATAGGGCGAGATGGAGGCTGATGATCCGCTGTGGCGACCCCTAACTGGAGCAGCCGAAAGAAGACTCAAGTAAATACTAACATGTATAAAGAGATATGAAATGTTTGTCACACTGAGGATAGCTGTTCATCCTGTCTACTCACACGTTCTCTTCCTGTTGGGGAGATGATCCAGTGAATCTGTTTTTAATGATAGTATGCATCACTATGAATCATGGGATGACATTTTCTCTTATCCTTTCATTAAGGATGGTCCAGTGTATCCTCAGATAAAGAACGTAATAAAAAAAGGTATTGATGCACCTTTCCTTAGTATTTAAAATTTGACCAGCTCCTATTATGGCTTCCATGCAGATACAGTACTTAGGTATCACTTCACTCATTTAGAAGTCTAACTAAATGATTGAAGTGACCCCTAAGTGAAGCCACAGTCTAAGGCTAAGTTCACACCGCAGGCCAAAGTTGCCCATATCTGATTTTTTTTTTTTTTTTTTTTTAAATGGCAATCTGAACAGCACAACAACGATTTTCTCAAATCAGATTCAGGCCACTTTCATATGTAGTCCTAAATTGGATACATATCCGAAATTTTTACCACAGATATCCATAATTCTGTACCGGAGGAGGTGAGACGTAGCAAAATCAGATGTAAACAATGCACAAAACAAGCATGGCAGACAGCGTTGATGGAGCTAGTCAATGGAAAGAAACTGAAGAATTTCTCAAATGCTGACATGTAGCATCCATATATATGTCTGTAAACACAGCATGCTGCGTGTGACGTCACATCTTCTGCACATGTGCATTACTTCAGGGCCAAAGACTGTTCATACTAGAGTCTGATGTGGGTCACACTTAAATTATAATGTGAACAACCGTGAAAAAAAAAATCGGCTCTCAGCATAAAATCAAAATTGAGCATTTAGACCTGCAGTGGGAATGTAGCGTAACTAGCACCTCAGATGTGAGGTGTGATACATAGGCACATTGGTGAATAATGTTGGGCTGTTCCTTTAACATTATTCAATATGGTCAGGCACACTGGGGCTTTAAGCAAAGTGTTGATGTAAGCTTTATAACAGGTCAAAACAGACTGCGGCTAGAGCCAAATAGTCAGCTGACTGACTCCTAGCTCTGCCTCTATATAGTGAATTATATCTATGACACATTTAGAAAATGAAACTGCGTGCAGTTGTCCTTGTAATATTTACAGTTCACTCCTATGGATGCCTAAATGTTAAGTAAATAAGAAGTAAATCAAACACATCCCCAAAAGCAGTTAAGATAAACGCTTGTCACAAAGTTCTTCCAATTAATACAAGGCCATATTAAATATTGTCTTGTGTCAGAATGAAAAAAACTTGGAAAAGTGAACAGTTTTTGACTTGCTTGGCCAGAAGTTTAACTAAAGAGTGAATTTGATGGCCCAAGCCCAATACTGAGCAGCAAGTGCAAGTCATCATATTTCTTCTTATTGGATTTTTTGCTGTTCTAAGGGGCCTGAGGTGTGTGCTCATGTGAAATTAGATTACTGCCCGCAATTTGTATACCCTTCAATGATGGTTCCAGTTAGCTGGAAGTTGACAGAGGATGTTAATTGGCTGCTTTACTTGTAGTGGCAGGGCTCGTTGATCAAGCGTTGGCATGCAACATGCCCTGGGAAGGGAGGATTTTCCACACTTTGTGAGGATTTGCTGATGGTATCTGATTAGGCCACCCTCTATCATTATTGTGGCCTATTGTCAGATAATATACCCAAAACAAAAGACACAGCATGTTTTCATAAATTTATTCCATTTTAATGGGATGCATTTGCAAAGGGGGGGTGATGATCATGTCCATCAGTGGACAAAAGAAATGATTAAATGTCAAGGTTGCTGTGAGATTGCAAATTCCAAGTAACAAAAGAACTGTGACAAGATAAAAAGGGCTTTAGAGTTTCAAAAACAAATGTGATAAGCACATCAGTGGCTCCAGAGACATGTGTGTACATGCTAGCCAAACTCTTTTGGAGCAGAACAGAAAAGGACAGAGGTGTCAAAGGCAAAATTTAAAAAATAGTCTGTTGGGTAATGACAAGAGTAAAGGTGAGCAGGGAGAGGAGCTAATAGCAAAGATAGAAAAGAGAGGGCAAGAGTCATAGAAGCAAGAAGGGGTGAGTGCCTGATGGGCTGCAGATACACACATAATACAAATGACAGTAGAGCTATAAATATAGTGAACACAGAGCAGGTTGGCACAAAGTGTCATGTACAGGTCAAGGCCTGGCAGAGATATCATGCCACTGTGCTCTTGTTGCAGCAGCTGTCTGACCTGTACTTGTTCATATTTTTGTGCAGCTGCTGTCAACACACATCATTTGCATTAACTGATAATCTCTGTTTCTGTAGGGAGACATTTTCAGTAACTAGCTAATGCACAGAGATCATGGGCTTGCACCACCTATATGGCTGTTTCACACCGTTTGTGTGAGCATGAATATGTTAAAAGGCAGTTTTATGTGCAGTTAGTTTTAGAGTGTTCAAGTGAAATAAATGCATGTGTTCATGCTTATGTGCATTTTCTTGTACTGTGTGATATGCACATGTGAGAAATAAGGGTTTCTCAGAAAATTAGAATATCGTGAGAAAGTTAATGTTTAAAAAAGTCATTCAAAAAAGATATTGTTTCATATATTCTATATTAATTGGACATAACATCAAATACTTCAAGCCTTTTTTGTTAATTGGGAAATCTGAGCAAATCAGAGTAAATTACTTTTCAATCAGCATAAGCGCTGGGTGTCGCTCAGTCTAGTTCGGCACACACAACCACAATCATAGGGAAGACTGCTGACTTGACAGTGGTCCAGATGACAATCATCAACGATAAGCCACAGAAGTTCATTGAGGAAAAGGGTCGCTGTTCTGGTTGGCTATTATTGGAAAGTTGTCTGGAAGGGAAAAGTGTGGTAGGAAAAGGTTCACAAGCAACAGGGATGACCACAGCTGTTAGAGAGTTGTTAAGAAAAGTTAAGTCAGGAACAAAGAAAGGAGCTACAACTTTCACGTTACTAATATCAAGCCACTCATGAACCAGAGACAGTGTCAGTGGTCTTACATGGGCTAAGGAGAAAAGCATGGACTGTTGCTAAGTGGTCCAGATTTCTCCATTTGGAATAAATTAAATTTTACATTTCATTGGAAATCAAGGTCCTAAAGTTGGAGGAAGATGGAGAAGCAGAGAATCCAAGATGTCTGGTGTTCAGTATAAAGTTTCCACAATCTGTGATAATTTGGGATGACATGTCATATGCTGGGGTTGCCAGTGGTTAGTCCACTGTAGTTTATCAAGTCCAATGTCAACGCAGCTGTCTACCCGGAGCTTTTAGAGCATTCATGCATCCATCTCCTGGCAAGCTTTATGCAGATGCTGATTTTCTTTTCCAACAGGTCTTTGCACCTGCTAACAGTGCCAAAACTGCTACAAATTGTTTGGCTGATTGGCCAGCCAACCCACCTGACCTGAATGTATTGTGAAAGACAGTGAGAAACACCCATCCCAAAAACACATACAAGGCCATTCTAAAAGCCGCCTGGGCTTCAGTAACACCTCAGCAGTGCCACAAGCTTCCTGCCTCTATTCCACGTCATTCATGGCACAGGAGACAAAACCAAGTACTGAGTGTATAAATGAACACCGTCTTTGGATGTTTATTGCGAATCCTTTTTTGATTGATCTTAGGAAACATTCCAATAATATATTTGCTTCCTGAGTTTCATGAGTTATAAGCCACAATTATCAAAATTAAAACAAAAAGGCTTGAAATATTTCACTTTACTTTTAATCATATATAAAAACTTTACTTTTTTCAATTAAATTACAAAAAATCTTTGTTACAATATTCGAATATGTTGAAATGTGCAAGTAAATGTGATTCTATTTGCTGTTGTTATTTTGGCTGTGCCACTATTTAATATTTCTGTATTTTTTAATAAGGAAAGTGTGTTGCTGTGTGAGTGCGTGAGCCTTTCGGGATGATTACCTCAAAGGTCCATACATTTTTGAACAATGTCCAAAACACACAAATGCAGTATAATACTTATAACACTTGGATTGTGTTATTTTGAATCTTAAAGTGACCCCTTCTTATGCATAGTTTTAACAGAGTGTAAATGGTAAATGGACTGGTGTTTATCTAGTGCTGTTGGAGCCTTGTTGGCCAATCACAGTGCTTTTTTACACTACAAGCCACATTCAGCTATTTACATCAGCATTCATGGGGGATCAAACCGCTCTCCTTCCATTTACTGGATGACCACCATAAGTGGATAACCTTTGTGAGCCCAGTATCAAAAATCCATGCAGCTTTGATCAACGCCCAAAACCAAAGTGTAATCTGTGTGAAACAGTATACTCAGCATCTTATTTCAACAACTATTTCACTTTTTGAAAACAATGATGTAGGAGTCAAGTGTTCTCAATAAGTACACTGTTATTTTGTTCCTGCGCTTCAGCACTGTAATACATGATCCCTTAAGTGTCTCTCTATGATTTAGTGGCTTGTTTTTATTCATTGGTTAGTAGCAGAAATTTGATGCTGAATAGGGAGGACATGCTAATAATAAATGCAGCTTCCAAAAACTTCATTTATAAGCTTGCTACGACTCACCTACACATACCCAGATTTATATTTATGACATAACGTATACTGTGAAAACACACCTGCCATGGCAGCCAGACACAACCTCAGTCTAGACAAAATCTGTCATTGCCCCACAAGCACAGGGTTCCTTGTTTCTGTGTCCAGCCAGAGCTGAGCCCTCTGTATTTATGAGGGTATTTCCGACCATGCTGTATTAAGTAAAGGCAGGAGCAGGTTAGTGGAGCGTAAAATGCCCCCTTCATGGATAACAAAGCTGTTCTTTGAAGATTAGTATACTGTCTGCTGCTGCACATGGATTTGGGTTTAGTACGTACTACTAGAATTAGCAAAAATGCACACGTGTACTAACAGAATGATTGTGAATTGTTGTAAAATTGCTCATGTCTGTGCATATGCATGTGGTTTAGCACGTGTCGGTAAATGGATGATAAAAAGTGGAGAAAGAGAGCCTGTTGATTGTAATTGGCTAGGGCGCTGGCATGCCTCAGCTCAAGAAACCCTTTGATTATGGGAAATCAAGTGTGGTTAAGTATCTCAACTCAGGCAAAGACTGATCCCATCACTGGAATTATTGTTTTCAAAATGGCTTTGTTTTCACATAAAAGAGAAGTTAAGCTGTAAACTGCAAAATAATTCGTAAACACAGTGGGATAAATGTCTTCATTGTACGCAATATGGACAAAAGTATTGGGTCACACCTCTTAATCAATAAGTTCAGGTGTTTCATTCAATCCCATTGCCACAGGGATATAAAATCAAGCTCCTAGCCATGCAGTCCACCTTTACAAACATTTCTGAAAGAGAGTCATTCTAAAGAGGTCACTCAATTTTAGCATGGTATTGTAACAGGATGCCAGCATTCCAGTAAGCCATTTTGTGAAATTTCTTCCCTCCCAGATATTCCATAATCAACTGGAACTGTAAGAGTGGGGTCACTGAGTGCTGAGGTACTTAGAGCACTGGTGATTTTTATGCAATGCTGACTAAGTAACTAGAGAGTTCCAAACATCAGCACAAAAACTGTACAGATGGAGCTTCATGGCATGGGTTTACCTGGTCAAGCACCTTCATCTAAGTCTCACATCACCAAGCACAATGCCAAGCGTTGGATGGAGTGGTGTAAAGCATGCCACCACTGGACTCTGGAGCAGTGGAAACATGTTCTGCGGAGTGGCAAATCAAACTTCTCTATCTTGCAGTCTCATGGATGAGTCTGGAAGTATAGGGTTGCTTTTCTGTGGCTGGCCTGGGCCCCTTCGGTCCAGTGAAGGGAAATGTTAATGATTCAGCTTACCAAGATATTTTGGACAATTCTGTGCTAACAGCTTTGTGGGCACAGTTTGAGGAATGAACTTTTTTGTTCAAGCAAGACTGTGTCCCACTACACAAAGCAAGGTTCATCAAGGCATGTTTGGAAGTGTTTGGTTTGGAAGAACATGATTGGCCCACACAGAGCCCTGACCTAAACCCCATCAATCAACTTTGGGATGAACTAGAACAGAGATTGCGAGCAAGACCCTCCTATCTGGCATCAGTATCTGATCTAAAAAATGCTCTTCTAGTTGAATGAGCAAAAAATCTTACAGACATATTCCAAAATCTTGTAAAAAGCCTAGTGCCCAGTGGAAGCTGTTACAACTGAAAAGGGGGACCAACTCCATATTGATCCCTATGAGTTTAGAAAGGGATATTATAAAAGCTCCTGTACTGTAGGTGTAATGTGGAAGTGACCCAGTCCTTTAGTCCATATAGTGTAATTTGTAAGCTTATGCTTATGTCTTATGAAATGAAACAACACATACGTTATACAAGAAAATAAATGTAGATTGCATGTGTGGAACACGCCCTTATAGCAGATTCCAAGAGGGCTAAAAAGTAGTTGGATAAGAATGACAAAATGGAGTATATGGAGTATAATTGAGACCTTATATCATTTAATAAAATGACCATTGTAATACCTGTACCCCTATCACCACACATACAAAACGTATAACTCTTCATTAGTAGCAGTCTACACAGTCTGGCCAGCCAAAGAAATTCAACAATATGGGGCAGCAGGCAAGAGAAGCAACAGCATGTGTTTTAAGAAGATAAAGCTTAGCTTTGTAGTTCTGCTGCCTTTAGGGAACACTCATCATCAAAGAGAGAGCCATCAAGAAAAATGTTATATTAACAATGGAACAAACTGGATTTTATTTCTGGATATTTGAAAGCTGCTGGTTGTCCATTTTTAGTTTTCACTGAGGAATTCAAAGTTAGGTACGACAGTACATTTTGGGAGGAGTTTTTGTTTTAAAACAAAAGGCATACTGTATCATTTACTGGCCTTTTAACCATGCTCTGTGATGGTATTTATGAAGCTATAAAGCCTTTAAATACCCACAGAGGCTAATCAAACATAGGCTGATATTTCCACAGGGGTCTGTCCTGCCCATAGCTATGGTGACAGGTACTTTGAAGCATGTCCCCACATCACCTTCAAGTGACTGCATTTTGCCTTTGTTCTTGGTAATTAAAATGGATTACTGTTTCTTACCCAGCTATGCTTTCACACATACATTCTTCTCCTCTAGTGTTGACTGAACACTTTAACTGGAACAGTTAAAGGGAAAAGTGTACTGTATATGTCTTCTTACACTACATTTGCCTTAGTTTCTCTAATACATTATCACATCAGATGGGGATTAAAGTGTTAGACATCTTTATTTACTGCTTACTAAGAAGTAAACTGATAAGTGCGTATTAGACTGGAAGTAGAATGAACCACAGGCTATACTCTATGAGGACTAAAGTATTGGGTCACCTACACATTACACATACAGGACTGTTAATATCGCATTCTAAATCAATAGACATTAGACTAGAATAGAATATTGCTATATTGTGATTTTAAACATACACCAGTTAGTGCACATTTGGAATGAAATTTCGGTGCATTGAAAAATAATATGAAGCACTGTGTCTCAGCAGTCAGTGAAGCTGCTCTGTAACTTCATGGCCAAGTTACTGTCGTTCCTAAACCCTCCCACTTTGCAATAATATCACTTACAATTAGTTGTGGAATATCTAGGATGGAATGCATTTTGTGAACTGACTTGTTGCAACAGTGGCATCCTATTACAGTACCACAATTCACTGAGCTCTTTAGAATGACCCATTCTTTCACAAATGCTCATAAAGGCAGCCTGCATGGCTAGGAGCTTGATTTTACATGCCTGTGGTAATGGGACTGAGTGAAACACCTGAATTCACTGATTAAGAGGTGTGACCCAATACTTCTGACCATATAATGTATATACATTTCACACAATCTGGCTTGCTCATAAAGAGCTTTTTAGTGCAAAACAATTCAGTCATCAAAGTGTTTATCAACTCAAAGTGATTGTCAACTCAAATTCTGATCAATATCCAGATCCAGGTCAAAAAATAGGGCACTAAACAAACCGACCTTTAATGTATAAAACATAACTAACATGTTCTTACTGAGTTTCAAGTTGTAAGTCCTTACACTGTTTGTTAAAAAGTATGCTAGTTAATGTAGTGTTCCTGCCTAACACTGACCTTGAAGAGGCCTTGGTCCCTGTAAAAGTTGCTCCTCTGATTATGCACGCTACAGCACAGGATGACAAGATGACCCAATGCTTAGAAACACAGTGCCATCTCTAAATGATCTAACTTGCAATCCCTGCAACATCCGTTGTCCTTCAACATTATGGGGAGGCCTATTAAAAGGAACATTAAAGTTAGACTGCCTGGACTGCTGAATAGGAGCTATCAGAGACATGTAGACTGGGGTCAACCTTGATGTATAATTTCAGTAGCTCTGCAAAGGATTACAGTGACAGTGATGGATATCCCAAGGAGAGGGTGAAGGGGAGAAAAGACGATCAGATGGACAGCTTGAGAGGAAGACAAGGAACGGTTTCAGGCAGATATGCAGAGAAAAGCAGACATCAAGAAGAGGAATGAGATGAAAGCCACAAAGGGAAAGGCGAAATTAGCTTGAAGCCGAGTAAGTTGAATCAAAGCATCCAATTCTCATCTGTAGCCATTTTTTTTTCTGAAGAAGCACTTTGGATAGGGATTACACAGAGAACAGTGCCAAGAAGTCTGAGCGTGGTAGAGAGACACAGAGAGAGAATGGGGCAACCAAGGGAAAGAGAGGGGGTGCTGACCTACTTTGAATAGGAATTCTAATACAGCATCTGAATCAGCGAAGCAGAGAAAAAAAAAAGAAATGAAAAAAAGAACGAGATGACAGGAGCGTCTTGCTACCAGAGGCTTCTCAAGTGAATTTAAACTGCAGTAATTCTACCACAGGGAACTCTAATGTCCTACACATGTCTTTGTTTCAGTTCTTTGAACTCATCCAACTTCACAAAATTTCTAGTGATATCTGTTCAAACCAGCACTAACTGGTCTATCTTTATCATCTGTCTTTGCTTGACTTTAATGGAAACAACCTATACAGAGGACATTCATCTTGTGTCAAAGTGTGTGTGAAGCCTTCAGTCTATTTGGGTCCCGTCCTCATATAGCATTGTAAAAACCCAAATACTTATTCCATTTTTAAGTACATTTCATATATTTGAAAAGACAGGATTTAAATACAAGTTGAGAAATGGTAGGCAGAGAAATAAATATTGACCAGAGAAATATAAAGGGACCTTTAGTATTTTAATCTTTGTGTTCAGTTTGAGTAAATATACACAAAGACATGTGCTCACAAGCCATACTGTCATGGTTTGTATGCAGCTTTCCTGCATACAAATGGTCAAACATCACAGCTTTGCATACAGATTGGTGTAAACACTTAATGCAGAGTATGCACACAATAACACAAACTACAGAGATACATATGCATTCAACTTGGGCAGATGGAACTTATATCATCACCTTCTTCATAATTAATAGTGCAACAACAGCTTTGTGCTGTACTGTACTTTCTCTCTGCACTTTGAAAGCAAAAGACCAAAATAATTGAATTAATAATCTGCACTTATCCAATTCACTGACAATAGTTTTTTATATATGTTTCTATCCTGAAATGCAAGGAGTATTTTTTTAAGTCAGACATAGGGGCTATGTTGTCCTGGGTCTGTCCTTGGTGTATTCCCTGTACTGAAGTCTTTGGCATCTGTAGTGCTATGCTTTTTTCACCCTCTTACTTCAGGTATCGCACTTCTTACTGTAGCGCGATGGGACTGATCACAGCTGACTCTAGTCAGCCCTAATAGCACACAAGGTAAGAGAGAGGAGATGGCCAGTACCAGTGGACCACTGTCATGCTAATTTTTGGGCTGCATGTGTATTGTTTACTCCTCTGTGTGCATAAATGTGTTTTAGAATGATGTTTTTTTCCTTGCTGTCAGAAAAAGCAGATTAGTCATCACTTTAGTTTTTATGATTAAACCTGTTGCTTTTTGTTCTGCCTTCCCTGAATCCTGTTCACCCCAGAACACTTTCAGTGTTACACACAACATTAAGTCTACATCGGTTTTCCATCTTATAAGCATACTCACAAGTCACTGCATATTATTTGTATTGACCTTGCAATGTGCAAGACATATTTTAATGACTCATTCTGCTTGTGCTGTTGGGTTAAAGAGAAAAAAGATTGTCTAACTTCTTTGATAGTGAAGTAGGCATTTCAGTCATTCTGATTTCACATGGACTATATAAATCAGATCTCAAGTGGCAATTAGCAGACTTTAGAGATGTTGATTCACTTTCACATTTACTCAGTGTAGTAATTCCCCTTGTTTCGAGTTATCAATCCTCCAATCTAAAGTTACATCATACTAATGTGGTTGTGTCCTAATCTTCTCCCATCACATTTAGCACAGTTAAATTACACTCAAAAGTTGAAAGTACACTAAATGGACAAAACTATTGAGCTTTTATGACATACCATTCTAACTCCATAAGAATTAATATAGAGCTTTTGAGCTATAACAGCTTCCACTCTTCTGGGAAGGATTTCTACAAGATTTAGAAGTGTATCTGTGGGACTTTTTGCCCATTCATCCAGAAGAGCATTTGTTAGATCAGACACTGATGCTGGACACGAGGGCCTGGGTCACAATTTCTGTTCTAGTTCATCCCAAAGTTGTTCAGAGGTTGAGATCAGGGTTCTGTGCGGGCCAGTCAAGATCTTCCACACACCGAGATTCACCACTCCACAGTACACATTTCCACTGCTTCCAGTAATGGAGTGCTTCTCCTTACTCCAGCCAATGCTTGGCAATGTAAGACCTGCATGCAGCTGCTTGGCCATAGAAACCCATGCCATGAATTCCATGAAGCTCCTAGAGCACAGATATTGTGCTGATGTTAATGTTAGAGGACTGAAACTCTGCAGTTACTGAGTCAGTAGAGTGTCTGTGACTTTAACAAACTGTGCCTCAGCACTCAGCGACCCTGCTCTCTAACTTTGTGATCTGACACTTCATTGCTGAGTTGCTATGCTTCTTGAATGCATCCACTTTGAAATAATACCACTTATGGTGGTATTATTTCAAAGGACAGTCCTGTGGTATTCCACCAATAATACCATGGATTACTTAAAAGGGAATAAATTTAATCATCTGATGTGTTGCAATGGTGGCATCCTATTACAGTGCCACACTGGAATTCAGTGAGCTCTTTACGACATCCTGTTCTTTTTCAAATGTTGATGCAGACTGCATGGCTAGGTGTTTGGTTTGATTTTAAACACCTGTGGCGATAGAATTGAATGAAATGCCTGAATTCAGTGGTTAAGAGGTCTGACCCACTGCTTTTACCCATAAACTATACATTGACATGACATGCAAGTATTTGACACTGAGGTATTTACTTTGCAGCAACTCCCAGTCTGTTATATTCTGCCATAACTGCCCTATTTTCTTATACTCGCCTCAACATAAAAAAATCATTCTGTTGTCTTATATTTTGACTCTGATGGTTTTCTTTGTCGTACTTTCTTCCAACCAACCAATCAACCAACCAACCCTCAAATGATCCCTTTACAGTCATATGTACAGACTGAGATTATATCTGAAACTGTGCTAAAACACCGAAATGGACTGCCATTAATGTAGATGTAGCCTAAATCTGTGCAAGAAAGCAAATAGGGCCCTAATACCAATGGAGTTCATTTTGAATAATTCATGATTTGTAATGCTTAATGGACACGTAATGTACAACACACCACTGTGTTATCACGTTTTCATTTTAACTTCCATCTTGATTATGTGACAAACAATAGAATTACTCCATTATTTTGCAAAGTATCCTCACTAATAGCAAATGTTTGCATCTGCTTCATTGGCAGTTGAGTCATTCCAGATAATGATGCATATATGGTGTTAAAAGGCAACCCAGATTCCAGTTTTTGCTGCTTGGCCTGTATTTTTTCCCTGCGCCCCCTGCTTATGACCTATACTGTGACACTGCAGATGTTTGGCTGTGTTAATCTCCATCTGAACATGGCTTAAGGTGACGATTTCTCATGTCCCAAGGAAAAGACATTAGCCCTTAAGCTGAGTTAGACCACCACCTCTGGAGCTAATCATGGGTACACTCCTGACTCCTAACAAGTTTTTTTACATTATTTTAAAGACTGACAGTCACTTTTCAATGTTTTCTGGTAAACCTTTGAACGCAGGTGGTCATGCTTGTATTGACAGAAGGTTGTATCTTTTCCCCTGAGTAAGTAGATGGGTTGATCCTGAGATGGAGGGGAACAGTACAGGGTGTACTCACTCTGGATGAGTCACCAAGTGCTTAGAGTGAACAAATACATGGACACAGCACACACAAGTACAGCCACACTCAGTAGCAGATAGGAAGCAAAAATATAGAAATGTTAACATAAACTACTGTAAAATACCAGATAGTAAAACCTCACTTAAACACATAGGGACAGTTTATTTAACTTGTACCTGTCTTTTATTACAGACGTGTATTTTTCTCTCCAAGGTGAGGCTAATGTGCATTTTAACACTTCATAGCTACTTTGCAAGTTCTCCATTATTTTTTTTTAAATTTATTTCTGGTAAAGTTATAATCATGTCTACAATATAAGCTAGTCCAAGCCTTAAACACGGTGTTTTTTAAAGTAACCTGGAAAGCTGTAGAATCTTTAAAAATACCTTTCTTTAATGAATGCCCAAAGCCAGTTAGTTATAAATGGCCATATGGTGCAAACTTTCATATGGAAAGAGGACATTTATTAGGCTGAAACTAAGCACAGATGCACACTAGCTTTCCCTTCACATTGCCACCAACCGGCTTCTTTGCAACACATACACAGGCTCATGGTCATAAGCTCACGCCCTAAGTGTGCGAGAAGCTTTTCCACACACATTTGGCACTCTAATGTAATTGTCTCATAGATTGTCTGCCTTGCCTCTAGCAGACTAATGTGGAAACTTCCAAGGTACAGAGAAAAAAAATCCCCCTTTAGGGGAGATGCTCAGCCGTCTGCATTTGGATATGGTTGCATGACTGAGAAAATGCAGGTGAAAATGAGCATTGACCACTACACTCTTGAAAGAAGATCTATCTCTACCCTAAAGATTTTTCTCCTCTATTTCGCCCTCCTCCATCAGGCATATAAAGATCTGAGAGGAGACAAGGATGATGTCATTCTTACGATCGATGGAGCACTTGATGTGATTTCCGCTAAATATATTAGCATCATACACCACAGGAGCCTCTGGGGTAAAACCGAGAGGCAGCAGGGGGGGATAACATGACTAAGTCTCCTCCCTAAACCCATCTGCACATGCACTTACTTTTCCAGAACAAGACATGGTATGTCAGCTAAGTGGTAATCTACAGATCCATTTTTCTGTGGCCCAGTTGATAGGTTGGCACAAGCCAATCAGGACTAAAAAGTCATCAATAATTCCTAAATTCTCTTAAATAAAGGTCATTTAAGAATTAAGGGTCTTCATATCACTTGGGTGTTGATATGATGTAAATATGAGATAAACCCATCAGATGCTTCAGAGCAGGCTGGACCAAGTCTTAGCTGCCTGTGTCCAGTGGGAGGATAGAATTCACGTGAGCTCATTGTTTGTCTGTGGCTTTTTTTTTCTGTTTTTTTCATGTGCCAAAAATAAAACCCTGTGTGAATGGAACAACAATGAGTAATACATTATACACATATGGCTTTGCCTCAGTAGGAGTCTTGGCATGTAGCAAAAAAGATTTTCATTATCACTTTGCTATGTGTTTCAAGTTTCAAATGTTATTGTCATGTACAGATAACAAAAGAACATCACTATTGGTAATGAATTTCTTGGACTCAGAGTCCTCTCAGATTTGTATATAAAGAAAAAGCCTGATGGCTTGTGGGTAGAAACTGTCCCCAAACCTGCTGGTCTGGAAGCTCCTGTATAGCATGCCCGATGGTAGCAGCATGAAGAGCCTGTGGCTGGGATGGCTGGGATCAGGGAGGATTTGCTGTCTTTCTCCAACAGCTCAGTCTGTACAAGTCTCTGGATGCCTGGCAGTTCTGTTCTGGTGATATGTTGCACCGATCTGACCACCCAGTCCAGAGCATTTCAACTGCCATAAAGTCATGAATGTGAATGGTCTGATATGCTCAGTCAGCCCCATTTCCCAGTTTTCAAAGCTGGACATTAAACACACAAATTGACAAGTTCTCCATGTTTTTAGCCATGCTGGCATGACAGTGGATTATTATTTTGTATATACGAGCGTGAGCATGACACATTTTTATGGTTTCCAGAAAATGAACCCAATGACTTTGGTCATGTTCCTGCTTATCATATAAGGTCTTTAAGTGGGTCAGATGTAATTTATTATGCATGTTTGTTTTTTTAAACAATCACAAAGAATACATGGGGAATTCCCACTCTCTTGACTTAATGTTTCATAGGGGACTGTTAAGTTTAAAATCTGTAGCTCAAAAAAATATCAACTATGAAACTATGTATTAGCATGGATTTTTGATAGCTTTTAGATTTTCTTTTTAAGTGAAAGAAATATCACAGCGCCACAAGCCACTTTACAGTTTTCAGAGTAATGATTTTATGCATCTGATGAGCAACAAGAAAGAATTTCTGGCAGCAGCCACCTGCTAGCAGCCACCTGTGACTACCACAACCACATCCTTCTTATGCATAAATGTAAACTTCTGTTTATATCTTACTTCACTCCAAACATCTGTTGTGATTAGCATTTGGAAAGTTTCATCAAGAAAGTGTGTCCTGTAGTAAATCTTTAAATGATCAGATGATGTACCTTAGCATAAAATTTATGTTTCATGTTTTTTTTTTTTTTTGTCTAGAAGCTGGAATACATAGTTATTTTAATCATTTGGCAGTATTAATTAAGGATTATGTCATATGTGACCTAAGTGAATTGTGGCCAGTTTCAGTACAATGGATTTACTGTAACAGGAAGTGAACAGGCCCTGTGGAGCTTTGGTCTGATAATTACCATCTTAACAGCAGCACGGTCATTATGTGCATGATATAGGTTAGCAGATATTTGCTTTGAAATGTGGTTTGTCCCAAAAACACAACATTATGAAGACATAAATAAGACTACAACAATATAAAGATGTGATGAGCTGGCCCAAAACACTGAAGGAAATAAAAGAACAAAGACAGAATGGAGTAAGAGTGTCAAGGCAATCAACATTATGATTATATTGCCTCAAAAATGACTGAGCACAGACCAAATTTGACGGAAAGTATCCGTAAAAGGAATGGAGAGTTCAGTTTGTGTACAAATGCATCTGTTTTGCATTGCTTGCATTCCTTGTATTTCAAATGTGGAAATGCTTGTGCTCTGCTTATGTAACTATGTGGGAGAGGATAAAGTGAAGCTATGGGGGATGCTGACAATAAAGCCTAGACTGGAGGGCAACCAGGAGGTAAAAATACCCAGAGACTACAGCGATCAGGAGTCTGCTGGCATCCCAATGTCACCCAGCATGTCTTAACTATAGGGATAACTGGGGGTCTGGTTCACGGAATATGGGATTTACACTGATATTGTAGAAAGAAGATGGCCATGACCTCCAATGAAAGACCAGCTGAGGACTTGAATGTGTGTGTTTGTGTGTATCTTACTTATTGTATGCATGTCTGTACTTTGTCCATTGTTATTCTCGATGCACAGAGGTCGCTGGGTTTTTTACTTTGATACATATACCCTTTCACAGCATTGCGCAGAATGTGTCACACTTCATCAAGCCTAATTGCATGTGGGAGAACAGTTTAGAAGCAAAAACGACCTTCATGGCAAGTAACAAGTTCCAGTCTCTTTGACCACAAACACATGCCTATGTGCATGGAATTGCATATGTACACACGTGCCTGATTTATGCATGCAGTTCTGTGTATACAAGTGGCCACTACGTTACAGTCCATAAATCAGCTTAGTGTTATGTTGAACACCTTGATGGTAAAAGTGGTTGGTTGGTGTACTTTGGAGGGTAAAATGGGGCACTTGGGACAAACATACCCTCAGGCTGTTCTCATCTCAATGTACGCTTCATGTATCAAATGACAGAGATGTGAGTGGCCAAATGTTATGGCAATTATGCCAGATCACGTCATGTGATATTTTTCTTTCATTTCAGCTGGAAAAATACACCACTGCTTCATTCTATTACATTATTTTACTTGAGCCCTATCTATTAAGAAATTAAGAAAAAGTTAATAGTTCACAATAGGTTAATGCGGTTAGAATGCATATAAAAAGAACTTAGGAAAAAATTTTGACCATGTCGACAAACATGCTGACATGTCAGCCTTCTGGCCTCCATCAGAGCCATCAGAGGCAGAGGTAGACATAAATGAATTAGTGAATTGAGATTTATCAACTTTTTCTTAGGATTTATGGAAGTACTACCTTTTTACTTTTGGGTACTTGGCATTGGAATTATTTAATTTTGGTCGTAGCACCACAGATGAATTTACTGGGGAAGCACATTCTCATTAGAGACTGAATTAACATAACTGCGTTGTACCTTAACTAAATATTTTAAATAGCCAATTGTTAAAATATGTTCACACTGTAATTAGTTTGGATCTTATATTTGTGTTGTGTGTGCGCTGTGTTATAGACAACACAGCAGGCTGTAAAACCTTCATGTGTTAATATTATATGTACTGTAAGTAATGTCAATGTCAAAAAGTCAAAAGTATCAAATTTATTCCTTCAGGTGGAATAAATCTGAGGCGTCACAAGATTAAGGATCTGGAACTGAAAAAAGTCGATTGTTTTATCCTAGCTTGTATTTATTTTGCCTTTTATTATTTTTGCTCTTTTCTTGTGAAATACTTTCACTACTCGAAGCCTCTTGAAATTCTAAAAATGAAGTACTGGCTGGTTAAAAGTGCCCACAAATTGTGTTTTATTTTTCTAACTTTCAAAATGTATCCTTGCAAATGCAAGACTTTTAGCATGTAGTTATGTAGTATTTGCACCTCAAAACAAAATGCAGTCTGAAAGCCAAATAAGAATATCTATGGTAACTGCTGCACTGTAACTCACACGATGAGAAAAACAATGTTTTTAAATATTTCAAGATGAAGTGCAATTAGCTTTAAGAGCTAAGAAATTATTGCTTTAGAAATCCTCGTGTGCACCATGATTAGAGTTGACTGGTTAAAACTAGATTTTCCACTTCTGGCTAACAGCAACTAATGTTTTTAGATGAGTCACTGTATATCTTGCTCTACCACCAAATTATGGGTTAAGAGATGTTATCCCTTTAAGCTTAATTCACTATTGTCTGCTGCTATATAGAGATAAGTATAGTTTGTAGTGCATCTTAATCCTGGGTGCTGACCAGAGTGGTCAATAACAGTGTGGTGTAGCTGCAGGGCTAGATGGTGAACACTGCCTTTCTTTTCAGTCTGCAAGGAGACATCAACAGGACCGATTGTACTGAAGGGATTGGTGACATCATCCATTCTCTCAGCAAGGCAATCTATACGCACACTCATGCGTGCACACACCAAATCCATCCTGGGTCATCCTCTCTGAAGGCTAGTGGTGCTGAAAGGGGATTCTTACAAAGCAAGAGGTCAAAAAGTCCATTTGGTCTGGGCGGGTGGAAAACTCCATTGACCTACATCACAGGCATAATCAACAATGGGCATTTCATTAGTCCTCACAACAACATACACACAGGCCTACTATCACTTCCCAGCAAACATACTACACAACCTGCATCTGTCTTGGATGCATGATAGGCGGCTTATTATTGGGCATCTCCACCAACCCCCGCCGAACTGTCTTCTGGGGATTCATCACTTCAATGAGGCTCTTATATCTGCAGAGAGAAAAAGCCAGTGCCAAACAAGACTGGCACAGAGAGGGAACAGCGTGGGCACGTGGGAAAAGCATGGGCAAACCGTGGCTCATCTCGTGATCCAGCACAATAAGTTTTAAATGGGGAAGCTGGCATAAAGAAGACGAAACTGACAGATGAACAAGACTGAAAGCCTATAGTATGGTCCCTACTGACACTGTGCTCATTTTACACCACAGAGAAAAACAGTTGGATGTAAAAAAGAAAAGAAAAATTTGCACTCACTAAAATAATGTGTTAAATATAATTATTTAATCAAGATATTAAACTGGTTTTTTTCTTCTTGTTTTGGCTGCTCCTGTTAGGGGTCGCAACAGCGGATCATTTATGAATCCGCATATTTGATTTGGCAAAGTTTTTATGCCAGATGCCCTTCCTGACGCAACCCTCACCATTTACCCGGGCTTGGGACCTGGCAATAGGAGTACACTGGCTTGTGGGCCCCTGTGGCTGGTTTAAGATATTAAACTGTTTGACAAGTGGAAATTTTGATCAGTGATAGCTGGTGGTGCTTTGTAGTAAAAACAGACCATGAAAGAAAACATTTAATATCACTGACCAAAAAAAGTATAATAGAGCCACTTGTGTAACAGGCAGTGGGCCAAAGCCTGTGATCGGCTTCGGTCCACTACATAGAATTATTTAACATCACATATCACTGTGGATGCAGATTAATCAACATCAAAGACATGGTAGTTCACCCGTTTATAAGGCTGTTACCAACACCATGTCACAAATTGGCTGACTGAAGGTGCAAATCAATGAGTCACATGAGGATCCAGAGATGCCATGAATGGGATATTTTATTTGCTGTATTTGTGTGTCATGAGGGTTTGCTGTGAAAGAAAACAGCCAAGGGGCTGTTAAAAAGTCTGTTAGAAAAATACACAGGTGACCGCCTCACTGAAGACTGTATCTAAATCAACAAAGCCAGGCTAATGACAGCAGGTGATGTTTGGATTTCATGGCATAACTTTGTTTTCTTATCTGTCAGACTGCTCTCTGTGCACCATAACAAGTTTGTCTGATAATCCCTGCCATCCTGAAGACCGAGCATGTGATTATGTATGTATAAGGAAATGCTAAGGGGGTCTTCATGGGTGTATACAAAATGAATTGTGTATTTGCGTGTGTGTGGCTGATAAGCATAAACAGGCCTCTCACACTGTGGCATTTGCCTACACTGATTACATCTCTGCCTTCTCGAACCCAATCAGTCTTTCCCTGCCTCGCTGCAATACAGAAATACACATACATACAAGTACGCACACAGAAAAACACACAGATTAAACACTCACTCTGCCCCTGCACAGGCATGTGATGTATAAATGTTTCAAACACAGCAGATCTGAACCACTCCAACCTTCCCCTTGCCATTGCAGTGTCAACAAACAGGCAGTTTTGCCCATGCAAATTCAAAACCCTAGAGGAAACTAGATGGATATCTTGGACAATGATGAGTTCATACTTTCCTGTGTTCCTGTATGCTAATGAAAGGCTTTATGTGGATGGGTTGTCAGGGGATTTATAATTACAGGGCTGTAGAGGAGGGCTTGGGAGCTGTAATGAGCCATGCAGCCTGGTAGGTCCTCTGACTGGAGAGCTAAAGGCTTTATACCTCCTTTGGAGCCTCATTTAGTACATATGTCCCTGGGAGAACAAGTGCGTGTATGTCAGTCTCTATGTAAATATATAGAACAACTTATGAGTACTAATTTGAATGTTATCAAATCTGTCCACATTTTAAAACTGCATTTTCCCAGTCTAATGTAGGCTGTGTTACACGTGACAAGACACAAAACAAGCTGGAGCCTGCAGAGTTATTGTTAGACTTGAGAGGAGGAAAATTATTTGTCAATGCAACCACAATACAAAGGTTTTTGAAAAAGAAAAGCATTCGTGTTGACTAAGGTTGTGATTTCTACTAAACCATTTCCTCAAGGAGGGGTCTCATTTCTAAAAAAATGTCTGACAATGACAGACTTACACCTTCACTGGAATAATTTCAGAGAAACATCAGATGCTGGATGCTATTTAAGAACAAATAAAGATCTCCAAGATTAACACCTATTCTGAAGAACTTGTTAGTTTGTCATACCTCTGACAGATTTCATGCACAGCATACCAGAAATAGCTGCTTCTGCTTTTTTCCCATGTGATACAGTCATTGTTTATGAAACATTATGACTAAATTTCTTGTGGTGTCCAAGCTTCAGGTGATAAGCCACTATTAGAATGAAAGCCAGATTGTTCAAACTGCCAAAGTACTCAAAACCACCTTTGTGGTAGTTCCTGCAAAACTGGGCGTCTCCAGAGCTACATTTTAACATGATGAAATGTCTTGCATTACAGTGCCTTGCGAAAGTATTCACACTCCTTGAACTTTTCCACATTTTGTCGCTTTACAACCCCAAAGTAAATGTATTATTGGGATTTTATGTGACAGACCATCAGAAAGTGGTGCATAATTGTGAAGCGGAGGGAAAATGATTTATGATTTTCAACTTTTTTTTACACATAAAAATCTGAAAAGTGTGACGTGCATATGTACTTTTACTCTGATACCCCTAAATAAAATCCAGTGCAACCAATCGCCTGCAGAAGTTGCCTAATTAGTAAAAAAAACGCCCACCTGTGTGTAATTTAACCTCATAATAAATAAAGCTGTTCTGTGAAAGCCTCAGAGGTTTGTTAAAGAACATTAGTGAACCAACAGCATCATGAAGCCCAAGGAACACACCAGACAGTTCAAAGATAAAGCTGTGGAGAAGTTTAAAGCAATGTTAGGTTCTAAAACGTATCCAAAGCTTTGAACATCACCCTGACCACTGTTCAATCCATCATCTAAAAAATGGAAAGCGTATGGCACAACTGCAAACCTACGAAGACATGGCCATCCACCTAAACGGACAGGTCGGGCAAGGAGAGCATTAATCAGAGAAGCAGCTGAGAGGCTCATGGTGACTAATTGACTCTAACTAGCTCTGGAGGAGCTGCAGAGATTCGCAGCTCAGGTAGGAGAATCTGTCCACAAGACAGCTATTAGTCGTGCACTCCAGAAATATGGCCCTTATGGAAGAGTGGCAAGAAGAAAGCCATAAGAAGTCCCATTTGCCACAAGCCATGTGGGGGACACAGCAAACATGTGGAAGAAGGTGCTTTGGTCAGATTAGGTCAAAATTTAACTCTTTGGCCTAAAACTAACACATCACTCTGAAGAAACCATCCCTACGGTGAAACATGGTGGTGGCAGCATCATGCTGTGAGAATGCTTTTCCTCAGCAGGGAAGCTAATCAGAGTTGGTAGTAAGATGGATGGAGCCAAATACAGGGAAATCTTAAAGAAAACCTTTTGGAGTCTCTAAAAGACTTGATACTGGACCAGAGGTTCACCTTTCAGCAAGACAATGACCCTAAACACACAGCCAGAGCTGCAGTGGAATGGTTTAGATCAAAGCATATTCATGTGTTAGAATGACCCAAAGTCCAGACATAAATCCATTTGAAAATCTGTGCCGAGACTTGAAAATTGCTGTTCACAGACACTCCCCATTCAATCTGACTGAGCTTGAGTTATTTTGCAAAGAATGGGCAAAAATTTCAGTTTCTAGATGTGCAAAGCTGGTAAAGACATAGCCCAGAAGACTTGCAGCTGTAATTGCAGAGAAAGGTGGTTTTACAAAGTACTGAATTAGGGGGGCTGAAAACATATCCACGCCACACTTTTCAGATTTTTATTTGTAAAAAAAAAAAAAAAAAAAAAAT
>VUQH01033725.1:0-17729 GCA_015106775.1 Etroplus canarensis | reverse complement strand
TATTTTTAATTTTTTATTTGTAAAAAAAAAAAAAAAAAAAAAATTACAAACCATGAATCATTTTCCCTCCACTTCACAATTATGCACTACTTTTAGTTGGTCTGTTACATAAAATCCCAATGGTTGTGGTTGTAACATGACAAAATGTGAGTTTAAGGATATAAATACTTTCACAAAACACTGTATACTATCCTGACTGGTAACACCATTTATAAGACTGCAGGCTGTTGGTTCATTTGTTCATTCTGTCAGTGTGGGGCCATAGCTGATCACAACAGACATGGAGGAACACAGGAACTTATTCACCACTGGGAAGCTTACAGCAGCTTGTGATGTGGCCTTTTAACATCTGTTGCAGACTGAATGACCTTTGTACTACCACGAGAGCTGCAGAATGTTGTTTGCTACTGTCAGGCTGCCAGAGTCATCTTTCCATAGCATGAGTTTACCGTGAAAGTGAAAATATCTGGAAGCACACAACATTCTGGATTTTTTGAAACTAAAAAAATGTTTGTTTTTGTTTGGACAGCATGACAAATTCACTGCCTCTGAAATTCCCTGTTTTGTTTTGACCATTTCCCTTTTCTTTTTTGCTCTTTAGTCTCTCAAACTCCCCTCTTCTTGTTGTAAATGTTTGCACACCACGGACCAGAGCTGAAACACTGACATAAAAATCCCCACACTTCCCTGAAAGAGGAAACTAGCACAGCTTTGCTGCCACAAGACAGAGAAAACTACTTTTTTTTTAGGAAATGAAAACAACCGGAATTCAAAGATGAAAAATGCTTAAGAATACATTTTTCTGAAAAGAGAAAAGAAGTGCATGGTTTGCTAAATATGGACCCAAACTCCCAGGCTTAAGATAGTAGCTCATCAAAAGCCTCTTAGTGTGAAAGGACAGAGGTCCTCAGTCACATGCACAGGGGCAGTCATTTGGTAACTGTGCCACATCTTTTAACCAGTCTGTTATTAAAATCTGACTACTAATTAGATGCCTGGGGGAGGTGGGGTTAATATTCAGACCAAGGCAGAGGCTGTGGCACAAAAGAGGATAATAAGGGCAAAATAACAGAGTTTAAACAACATGAACATGTTTGTGTCTTCACGGAATCTTACAGAAGTGGTTCCGATCCCTTCTGTCTTGTGACCTTTTGAAATTTAAA
Organism: Etroplus canarensis; assembly: GCA_015106775.1. Taxonomy (NCBI): domain Eukaryota; kingdom Metazoa; phylum Chordata; class Actinopteri; order Cichliformes; family Cichlidae; genus Etroplus; species Etroplus canarensis. Next base: position 16,566 of record VUQH01033725.1, on the reverse strand, counting down.
AAAAAAAAAAAAATCTACTTACAAGTGATCCTTACATGGTAAATGTTAAATGGTCTGAACTTAAATGGCTCTTTTTAACCTGAGCATTCCTTCAAAGCACTTTACAATGTTTCTTATTCATCCATTAAAAACCAGCTGGTGTGGAGCTTCCTTGCAAGCTCCTGGCCTGTTATTTACAGCAGTTTGGGTGTCAGTGTTTTGCCCAAGGACACTTTGACATGTGGAGAGGTAAGAGATTTAACTTATCAGTGATTTCCCTTCATTCATGTTGGTGCAAAAAATAATCAGAAAAACATTGTCTCAATCCACTTTCTTTTATAATTCTAAGACCCAGGAGTATGAACACCCTTGACATAATTTTTCTAAAAGCTTCAAAACCAGTATTTAGTGAAGCTAGTGTAGATTGATGACAGACAAGTTTTTTTGAATCTCTGACTGCAAGGGCTACTAATTATCAAAGCACATTTAAAAACAATAGGAAATTCATGAGTCTTCTGTTTTTACTGTGTTAGTCTTGCACTGTTTGTATGCTGAGGGGGTGTTTGCATTATTGTTCTGACTTCAGATAAGACATAAGCTTTACCGGTACAGTACCTAATTACAAGATGTGACTATTAAATGCTGGTTTGGCTGAAATAAGTCCAGTCTTGTTAATAATAGCCACACCTTGTATTCCCAAACCTACACATCTATGTATGTGTCTATGCATACACAGGTTTTTTTTGTGTATGTGTGTTCCTTTTCTATTAGTTTTGGCCTTTGGTCCACAAGAAATGCAGTTTTAGGTCACTGAAAACAAATATCCTTTCAGGTCGAAGATATTCAAAAACTCAGTTTGCGCTGATGAGGTAGTAGACCAGTGACCAGGAAGGGTGGCAATGATTTGCCAACATGGTTTTGGGCTTAGAGTTGGTTTGGTTTTCTCTCAAAAGTATGTTCCCTAAAGCACACAGGTAATGTTTATGAATTTTATGCGGTGGAGTAAAAACTTGTGGATGTGTGGACTGGGTCTAATGATTGAGATTGATGTAGAAAGGTAGACCGTGTCATATTAATATTTGTCAGTATTTGCCCAGGTTCAATTCCAGGTGAGGACACAAGCCCCTCTCACTATGAAGGGTTGCATCAGGAAGGGCATCTGGCGTAAAACCTCTGCCAAAATATCAATGTGGATTAGTCTGCTGTGGCAACCCCTTGGTGAGAATATAGGGGAGCAGCCAAAGGTACATATCCACTACTTGAAAAGCAACAACTATCTGTTACTGGTCTGTTATGGTCTCAGGACATATTTCCAGTACTTATCTTGTTTTTTCTGATTTTTTTTTTTTTCTTCATCCCTCTCTGTCTAATGTGTTCCCTTGTCTGTCTGTCTGTCTTGCTTGTTTGAGGATACAGGTGTGCAGTCTGTATCCCCTGTGCACTCATCAGTGAAGCCGTATTTTGTTCACTACAACTCTGCCCGCCCACCTTTTTCACCGACCAACTTGCTGACTGACCTTCATCCATCTCCACCTGCTTTCATTCCCCCACCTGCTTGCCTAAAATTCATTGTGCACGCTCACTTGCCCCGCTTCCCCAGCTTTTACATTCAAACTAAAACTCTACTATGTTATTGTCTGTGTTCTACATTAGGGTTTCATGTGTAGCAATAGCTTCTGACTGTATGTTGTGGGGTGGGTTGGAACAAAGAAAGAGAGCATTCCTGACACCCTTTTCCATCCTGTAATTATGTAATTTTGAAGCAGGAAATTAAACTGACACATCTAAAAAATGGCTGAACTTGCACACCAAATCCATTCAAGGACACCTAAAATCTCACATGCAAATGGAGAAATAGGTGCCAGCAGGTCAGTATAACGTGCTTTGAGATATTCAGATCAGTGCTGTCTGCTTGCACCACATGTGTTGAAAATTACATTTGAATCAATCTGTAGCCCTCTTCATTTGTACTTGGCAATCAACTCCATGACTGAACCTCCCTCCACGCTCAATAATAACCTGATTTCATACATTTCTTAACCTTGCTGCAAGGACACTCTCTGTAAGAACCAGAAAGGTTTTTACATACATTAGAATATGGAACGCCTCATAGCTTAACATCTTTGGTTATGAAAGCAGTGGAAATGTGATCCCAGCGAAACAGCGTGTCAGTCAAATGTATTGTCTATGACTGGGCTGCGCTGTGTCTTTCTTTGCCACACAATGCAGTTGGATTATATTTGCATTTGTCCCCTAGAGATACTATTCCATGCCCAAAAAGGAAGAATCCAGGAGGCTTTTTCAGAGAGATGACAGGTATGACTTAGGAAATGTGCCCTATGTTTCTTTTTGATGAAAGGATGATTGGTCATTTCTAATCAAAAATATCCCCTCTTTGATTTAATATTGCAAACTCTACAAACAGGGAGTGATTTGTGAAAAACCAGAGGGGGGATAGTTTGGGGGTTTTAGTCTCCAGGAAAATAATTTAGGAACCAAACCTATATGCTCTGAAGCCTGTTTGAGTATTTATTATTTATTACTGCTGTCAATGTAACGTTGAATATGAAGCCCAACATATTTAATTAAACACATAGCCACAGAAACAATATTCTCACTCTTGTTTTCCTCAAGTGATCAAATCAAATAGCATTAAATGATATTTTGACAAGTCAGAATTAACGCCCCCCCCTTTACCATTCAGCCAAATGTGCCATTTAATTTTTACTTAATGTTGTTGAAAATGTAACAGTACAATATGCTGTCAATTTAAAAATTCATGAAAAAATACTGCACTACAACAGAATCCTGTCTGCTTCTTTGACAGACTTCTCCAACTTTCCTGTGGAGGGGTCATCAGCATCTCATCGTCCCTCTTTTACTGATATTTCTGTAAATCTCCAGATGGGAAATTAGATAACACTGTTCCATTTACTGAGATCAACAGCAGACTTTTGGACTTTGAGTGCTGATAAATATGAGAAAATTACTTCTCAATATAATGTGTTTTAATTTGTGAAAGGTTGATGTTTTCACGCAGGAGTGTGGCTGCTCCTCTCTATCGGCCCATTGCAGCAGCTGCACAATCAGTTGCAAAACTGGGTGTAACATTTCTTCAGTGATCCCTTCACAGGATTCTAGAGGGATGTCCTAGAAAGCAGCCCCAGTCCATGACTGCAATTCAGCAAGGTGAAATAAGAAGCTGCAGATCTCATCTTTATATGGAATTCTGATGTAGATGATCAGGCATGTGTTTAACACATTTTTGTGCAGCTGCTGTAAAATTTGGTACTCTGACTCCTTATATATTTCTCTTTTATTTAGCCAGCAGTAGTTTTCATTTTGAAACAGTGGTGCTTGGTGGCATATTGAAAAGTTGTAATGGAACGGGATCTGGATCATCCCCCTCGATTTAGTAAAAGCAGGGACATGCATATCGGGTGGTGGAAATACTGCCATTCCCCATGATAAATCACACCCTGCTAATAAAGACTTTAGGTTTCATGGATGTCTTAACTGTGAAATTTTAAATCCGCAAAATCCTTACTGTAGGATTACATTTTTATATATCTATACTGCATATGTGTATTTAAACATGAAAATACTTGCAGCCAAATGTTTGGCAAACATACAAGTAAAAAAAAAAAAAAAAAACTATTAGAGCCTTTTTTGTTACTCTGGGATTTAAAATTCAGTATAATGAGCACTGACTGACATTATTTAAAACTATTTTTTCCGCAGACATAGCAATGGTTGCCTTTTATGAACTGCAAGCACACTTCATGTATTGTTTGGAGCTACTAGTAACTGCAAAAAGAACCTAAATTCATGGAGTGTTCCCATTCTCATCTATGCCAAGGAAAGCATTCGGGCCAAACTTACCATTGCTTCATAAAAATCAGTGAGACGCTCTCATTTAAAAGTTATAGCCATTAATTAGATGCAGAAACATCCAGAGGCCTAACAATGCTTCCTTTCTTCATTACAATGAAAAAAGAAAAGAAAAGAAAATGGAACGAAAGAAAATAACATGCTGATCTTATGATTTTGATTTGTAAACAAAACCTTGGCATTTTGTGTCACTGAACAATCAAGATAATATCATATATGTGAACATCAAATACTTTTAAATATACCAGTATTTAAGGCCCATAAGAGAACATCAGCTGGAATTTTATATGGGAAGCATGGCTAAGCCAATGGTAATTCTTTTGGTTATGGATCAGGCCTTTTCAGTCTGAGCCATCTGACAGATAATCTCCAGTTTCTCAGAGCAAATTGATTTCCTACTTCATTGCCATGAGGAACATGAAACGCTATTTCCAATTGGTTTAAAGTGCACTATTAAAATTAAACTTTATTAAACTTTCATCACAAATTTTGTCCTTTGAAGGTTTCTCTGATTTAATAATTTCATTACATTTTTTATTTTTGTACAGGACATATAGATTCTAATCTGAATTTTGCTGTGAGCGTCTGACAGCAGTTTTGGTGTGAGCAGAAAGGCACAAAACTCCATAAAATGCTTATTTTCTGTCAAAGTCTGCAGAGACCCAGCGAAAAGGGGGAAGGGTAATTAACAATGCTAAGTTTCACTCCACTGAAGACACGTTGACTGGTGGGTAAAAGAAGGCAGGGAGGAGAAGATGGATAATAGGGGAGTGTTGGGAAGGCAACAGATGAACGAGCAGACATCACCAATTACCTTAATACCATTACTCTTGACTCTTAGCTCAGTGTCATCACAGGCTGTGAATGAAAATGAAGAAGTTTAGAAGATTTAAAAAACAGTGAATGAACAATAAACAAAAAAACTATTATTTGAAGTTAAACAAACTTTTCCTACATACTGGTTTTGTGAAATTATTCCTACTTTCAGGATTCACTGAGTTCTTCATTAGCGGCATGGTGGCTCAATGGTTATCACTGTCGCCTCACAGCAAGAGGGTCCTGGGGTCAAACTTAGGCAGGGCGCTTCTGAGTGGAGTTTGTATGTTCTCCCTGTGCTTAAGCAAGGTTTTTTCCTGCAATCAAAAACAAGCTAGGTTAATTCTGCCTATTTAAGCGCAGGAAGCTCTTGCAAAAGAGATTCTTAATCTCAAGAGTTGGCTTCCTGGTAAAGTAATATGTACTAAACTTTATATGATCTATAAATCACATAATGCATGGCATTAATATATTTCTTTTTTGTATTATCACTTGAGTGAGTATGTGCATTTAAGTGGGACTATACAATATATGGACAAATGTAATGAGCCACACTTTCTTCTGACACAATAACTGAGTTCCAACATTAACATCAGCACTAAAAACTGTGCACCAGGAGCTTCATGGCATGGGTTTCCATGGCTGAGCATCTGCATGCAAACTTTACATCACCAAGCACAATGGTATGGATCAAATGGAGTGGTATAAGGCACGCCACTACTAGACTATGGAGCAGTGGTTTATGGTGTGACAAATCAGTTTTTTATTTGGCAATCTGATGGACGAGTCTGGGTTTAGCGAATACTACGAGAATGTTACCTGTCTGGGGTTGTTTTTCTGGGGTTGGCCTGGGCCCCTGAGTTCCAGTAAGGATAGTCTTGATACTTCAGCTTAAAAAGACATTTTGGACAATTCTATGCTTCCAGCATTGTCAAAACAGTTTGGGGAAGGTCCTTTTCTGTTCCAGCATGACTGTGTGCACAAAGTTAGTCCATAAAGGCATGTTTGGATGAGTCTGATGTGGAAGAAGTTGACTGATCCACATAGAGTCCTGACTTCAGTGCCATTGAACCCCTTTTGGATGAACTACAGCCAGGCCCTCTTGTCCAGCATTAGTGTCTGACCTCATAAATGCTCTTCTGGACAAATAGGCAAAACTTTCCACAGACACACTTCAAAATCTTGTAGAAAGCCTTCCCAGAAAAGTGGAAGCTGTTATAGCCTTAAAGGCAGGGACCAACTTCATATTAATACTTATGGATTCAGAATGAGATATCATTAAAACTCCTGCAGGTGTAACATGTAGGTCACCCAATACTGTTGTTCATTTAATGTATGTCTTGGCTCAGATGAAGTGAGAATTAGGCACCTGGATTTTATTTTTTACATCTCACACTAAAAAAGCATCCACTTTCCAGTAGGTCAGTCAGTTTCCCTAAATAAGTGACATTGTTTGTACCAGCATAATCACTAGGAAACAAGCACACCTGTTATACAATATGAACTGGAAGGGGTGTGTGGGAAATAAATAGAATTTGCAGAACCTGTTGCTTGACAAAAATACCAAGCAACAAGCAGGAAGTGGGATGATAAGAAATCAGTTGCGTTGATCAGAAAGAAGCATTACAAGAAGTAACTAGGTCACACATTCATCACAGCTGTGATAGCATTGAAGTTTCAAATAATGTGAGGATTGACTGAGAGACTGAATATCTGTGGTAAGGGCCCTGGATGATCCAAAGTATGCTGATAGAACAGGCGTAGCTCTCAGAAAATGGAAACATTGCTGGAAAGAGCTGATAAATAATCAAGACCTTTTGTGGTCATCCGCCCTACAGACCATCAAGAGGACAAAATTAGAAAGCACACTTACCCAGGCCAAAGGTAATGGTCACTGAAGTGAGTCCCACAGCTGTTCAACCACTACAATTTTCCATGCACGCATCACCTGTTTACATTAGCTTAGCTCTTTGGAGGATGGCACAAATACACAACTTTAAAATACAAGACTAGGGTTTTGAGTATAACATTTCTTTTCATGCAGTTGCATTTAGTTTACTCACTAAAACTACTTGGTTAGGATTAGGAAAAGATTATGGTTTGGGTGCACTGCACTGCTAGAGCTCACTCAATATTAAACACAACATTAAGTCAAGTTAAGCTGCTCGTACAAATGGCGTATGGGGTTGTTTTTTGCAGAGGGACAGCCCCGACTGCTACCAGTGTTTCCTTCCAAGATATCCTAAATATTTTGATGGGGGTTTCTTTACAGAACATACCACACATACAGGCACTGACCTTTACTGAACTATGAGCAAAGAAAGTAATATCAAATTACAAGAAGAAAGCTGCTTGATGCCCCTAAAGTATCAAAAATCAATGAAAAATGTTTAACATGCTTTTTCTATAGCTGTGTTCCTATGAAATTGTGCTTGTACAGTGTTAATTTGCAACAGCAAAGACATTTAGTAGAAAATGTTTTGCCCTCTAAATTATGATTTCTATCAACACAATGAGGATGTGTTTTCAATTGCCATCTCTGACTTTGCAGGGTTGCAAAATGCTAATATCTGCAAATATCTGCAAATTGATCACTGGCATATTTCATTTTTTCCCTCACACAGTTTACTTTTTTTGCAATACAATATTTACCTGGGCGGCACAGAAGTGCACTGGTTAGCACTGCCACTTCACAGCGAGGAGGTTCTGAGTTTGAATCCAGTGGCTGACTGGAGTTTGCATGTCCTCCCTGTACCTGCATGGGTTTCTTCGGGGTACTCTGGCTTTCTCCCACATTCTAACTGGTGATTCTAAATTGGCTGTAGGTATGAATGTGAGCATGAGTAGTTGTCTGTCTCTCTGTATTAGCCCTGCAACATGTCCAGGGTATATCCTGCCTCTTGCCCCATGACAGCTGGGATGGACTCCAGCCCCACCATGACCTGAATTGGATAAGCAGAATATAATGATGGATGCAACTTAAACATAAGTAAATTTTTGATTTCTGTAATGCACATCATCTTGGTAAGATGAGAGAAAGTGTGCAGACTTCAATCTGCAAGCTACTTTACTAATTTATTTTTGCCTTCCCATTGCACTCAAGAGAAAAATTTTTCCTTTTCTTTTTTTTATGTAAAATTTCTAACATTTCTTTCAGCTCTATGTAATTTTCTTGTGTTACATTACTCACAGTTCTGCAGGACTTGATGCAAGTAATGGCCTAAGTAGCTGTGAGAAGCTTGCAGAGGTGAGGAGTGATCTACAGAGCTTTTTCTTCAGATTTTTTGCCTTAGGCAGTAAGTGACCCCGACTTAAGTGATGTCACTTGAGACAATTTTATACAAGTCCCTCTGGAGTGGCATAAGGCAATACACAATTTCACACATCCAGCTTTGTAAAACTCCATCTCATATAAACAGACTGGCTTTCCCCATTCAGCACTGAAAAGTCAAAATGACTGAAGAACAAGCATTATTTTCTTTATAGAAAATCAAAACAAAACAACAGCATTATACCTCCCTGACAGTAAACACAGTGCTTTTGTTACCCAAATCCAATCACACATAGCTCAGAATGTAAACGCTGGTCTCCTGTGTTCAGAGTCTTAGTTTTGTCCACAAACCATCCACCCTGCATAGCTTCCAGTGAATTTTACATAGCACAACTGCATTTTGTTTTCACTGAACACAATCCAGTAATAACTCATGAACTTAGCAGTGCACAAATGTCATTTCCAAGAGACATTTTATCATGTGTTATTATTTTTTGTGGTTCTTACTTGTTGGGTTGTGTAAATGTTAATGTTAATGTTCCTCTGGATTCTGTTATATTTCTGTGAGCCATATTCTGAGGGTAACAACAAGGAGCTCCTGCTGGGGAGGCTGAGTCTGGGCTTTTTACATGGCCTGTAACGATGCAGTTCTGGCTTGCTGAAACTTAATATACTTGAGTCTGAAAGAGCTGAAGGTGTGGAAACAATATGAGACATTTCTATTTGGGTTCCTGCACTGCATCTGCAGCATGTAAATGGAAGGCTAGGCCTGTATGGAGACACACCTACTCACAGACTGGAACATATGCAAAACCATAACCAAATATCCAGATTTATTAGCCCAGGAGCTGGTAGGTCTCCCGTCTACGTTTTTATTACAGTGGAGTCTTTCCCCTCCCTGTAGGGTCTGTGGTTAAAAAAAAAAAAAAACAAACAAAAAACTTAATCATGTTAACAAAGCACAGGTCAGCTGTTACTTTATCACCAAAGGAGGAGCACTTTATATCTAACAACACAGGTCGTAGGTCAGAGTTTACTGTCACAATAATAAACGATCCAGCCAATCCCTAGAGGTAACGACACTGTTCATTAGATTCTCAATACTAACGGAAAGGCATTTTTCCATTTCCAAGTGAGAGAATGCAGATGATTATATCTGCAGAGCTTAACATTTCCACAAAGTGTGGATGGATTGAACCCCAAGCTTTTTCATTAACTCTGCTCACTAAAACCCTAATGTACAAATGTTTTCCATTAAGACATCTGAGATTGAGTGTCAAGATCAAGTAGACCCTAAAATTATTTACTTAAGGTAAGAAGAGCACCACAGTTTGCGCCCCTACGTCTTCCCGCCCCATCCTGGGATACCAGCCAATATTTTTCAACCGCAGTCTCCCTTCTTAAACCTCTAGGAAACAGACACTCCCATATGAGGAGGAATACTGTATGCAAGCATTTTCATGTGTAGATAAACAACAGCCATGTACTTTGCTTCCTCTTCAGGAAGGGAGCTGGAATGTTATAAATAGGACTATAGGGGAAACCTGCAAAGAAGGGCAGTCAGAACACTTACTGCGCTTTAATCCTTGTATATCCTTCGTATCATATGCTTTTCCTTTTAAGGTTGAATTAGATTTGATGGTTGAAAATTACAATTAGGGATCAGAATATTTGACTCTATACCAGTATTTCCACAAACTAGTGGGACAATGTGTAAACCAAGTTAGCTTTGAGATGTTCCACCAGGTGCTTTTTTAGTATTGCACAACATTTTTAGTGTTTTCTTTCCTCCTTCTTGCATCAAATTCAAAACAAACATACATTTTTTAAAATAAAAACAAACACTAACTTTTTTCACATTCAACATTAAATGAAAATCCAAGGTTCTTTGTGCAAAGAATGAACTGGAAGTTTTTTCAGCATGGTTTTATTTAAATTTTACAGTGTCCCAGCCAGTTTTGAAAATTTGGTTTTATTTTGATAGGAAAAAGATATATTGTAAAATTAGCAGTATTGCACATGCTGTACATTTGTGAAGTTGCCATATATGGAAATCCACATGACAATTATCTTAAACTGATAAAGCAGCCTTCCAAGATGAGGGGAGGAGGACTGAACGGCATAAAAAGAAAAAGGAACTGCATGGGAATTTAAACAGTTAGACCTTGTTGTGTGAAAGACATGTTATTGCAAAGATTAAATGGCCTTCAGTGCAACAGTACTTTTTAATGGAGATGTGTTCCATTGTTGCTTAATACAATGCATGTGTATATACAGTGTCTGTAACCATGTGATGTGCTCCTGTGAAACAGAGCGTGTGTGTGTCTCATTCTTCTCTGTGTCATCCATCTGTCTCTGGTGAACTCTGTATGGCATTAAAAGGATGGCAGGCCCTCAGCCATTAGTGTAACAGGATCAGACCACTGAGAGCCTTCTACACACATGCATATATGTGCTGCAGACATTTGCTCAGTATCAAGAGGGTGCGCGCGCGCGCGCGCGCACACACACACACACACACACACACACACACACACACACACACACACTGAGACTTACAAGAAACCATTATCACTGCTCCCATTCACAGCCCTTCACCGGTTAGTTATTTTGCATGTGTGAGAGGATATGAATTTCTATCTGCTTGGGTGAGGAAGAAGGGGGATCAAAGTCATGACAGCAGCAGTCATGCACCCCTGCAGCCCTCTTTCTTGGCAGCAAGTGAAACAGAGACAAGGAGGGAAGAGCAGCAGCAATCCTGTTTACCCCTGAATGTCACCCACACAGCCGTGCATTCTGTTTCCCAAAGGAGAAAGGAAAATGGAAGCCTCCTTGTTTTTTGCTCTTTTCTTACCCAAGAGGCAGTGCTCACAGCCAGCCATATCTCTTCCAGTAAGCTATAATTATCACTAAACTGACGCAGATTACTGGAGGAGGGAGTGAGTGGGAGAAACAGTGGTGAAGGTTTTGAACAATGCTAGAGAAAATGATAGGCTTGATATTGAGGTCACATAATAAAGGCAAATAGAGCCTAAATGAGTTGATTCTATGGCTCACAAAACATTCCCTGTACTAAGCCAATAGAGACAGAGCAGGGTTTGTCCTTGGGTGCTACTGGCATTTTACACAAGATGTGCTGTTTGTAATTACATTTGCCATTGAAAAACACTTAAATGGTTTGAACAGACAAAGCAGAGAAAATGAGAATCATTGTTATCTGTCTCTGTTGCACTCTAGTAATGAAATTGCCGTTGATTGAATTAAGAATATGATGAATGAATTCTTGTGCCAGCTTTTAAGGCATGGGCAGGCGTGAGCAAATGGGCTGTGGGCCATATTTGGACAGCTTAGGCCCAAAGGGTGTTATGTTTCCTCAAGGCTCGTGTAACATGGGAGGTTATTTGCTATGAAGGGCAGAGATCAGCGGTGTTGTGAAAAATGATCTGAGATGGACTGTGTCGGTTCTGAAACAAAGCACACGTGGTTCCGTGGTGCTGGATGTCATGCAAACAATGGAACCTAAACACAGACTGATAGACAAGCATGAACACAAACATCTATGGCTCAAGTAAAACCTTGAAACATGTGGAACCAGATTCAACAACGCCCCCCTCCTCTGTCCAATCACCTTAAGAGAGTGTGTTTTTCTCAATCACCTTATCAGTCCTGTTAAACACTACCAGCCGTTCTTCCACACCCTCTGCTACACAGATGCACACAGAACAACAAGAAGTTGTCTTGCCAAAGTAAGCACTTAGGCCGCTCCCCTCCTCTCCTATCACCAGGTATTTCTGGATTTTCATTGGCCTGCTTAGGAGAGAGATTGCAACACCTCCTGAAAGTTCAGTGACCTCCACTCCCTGTGTCACTATGAAAAACAAACAAATGACTCAGAGGGCTTATCTACAGTGACTAATATTGCTGTTTTTCTAAACAATAGTTTTTAGTAATGCTTTTAGCTGCAGCAAATGTGTATAAATGTTCATCTATCATGCAAGTGTTTTCATATATTGATCATGCTGCGTATTCTGCAGTTCAGCAGTGTCATGAATGTGAGTGTGTTTTGCAGGCATGGAGACTGAAAGTAGAGGTGTGACACTCTGTTAGCCCTAAGGGTTAAAAGCAGCCAGAGGTTGTGTTTTTTTTAACCAAGATTCACCTGGGCAATGTGAAGCAACACAGCTCTCAGAGGATCTATATATATGTGTGTGTGTGTGTGTGTGTGTGCATATCATGAGGTGAAAGTGGAGGTTAAATCTACACACCTGCATCCTTTTTATGGAAGCAAAACACACTAGAGACAGTCCTGCATTTGTTCAACAGGGGAAACTGTGAAATACCGTCACCTACAGACGGCTTGGCAGGTCCTAAAAGTGTACATTCACAAATGGTATAACAACATGGCTACCATTAGTGGACTATGTTTGTTCAGTCTGCTCTCAACTCTGAGGTCTTTCTAGTTGCAACAGTTGTGTAGAAAACATTTAACTTTATCTTTCAGAAATTATTTCTCACCAAGTCAAACCACCATAGAAGTAATGCCACATTGAATATATATAGTGTATACAGTACATCATAAGCTATTGTACTGAATATCTTTTAACATCTGAGGACATTTATTAACAAAAAAAAACGTAAAAGCTTCCAAAGAGTGGTCTCAGGTAACCATATGGGGTTACATTCAATCCCTGACATGGCCATTTGATCTTGTACCTTCCCCCAGAGGAGACGACAAGACTATCATGTGTGCAATTTCAAGAACAGCTGCTAATAAGTGCTGATTATCCACACTCAGACTTCTTTGATTCAGCATTTTATTGGTCCTTATGTTAAGTGAATAGTGTACCTTTTAAAAAGTCTTATTGTCATTGTCCTCATAGTTATGAATCCATAATATGTGATCGATCCAAGATTTAACAACCCCAATTCCAAAAAGGATGGCATGCTGTGTGAAACATAAATATAAATGCAAAGCAGTTATTTGCAAATCTCATAAGCCAGTATTTTATTCACAAAAGAACATAGAAAACACATCACATGTTGAAAGTGAAACATTTTACTATTTCATGAAAAATACTCATCTTAAATTTGATGGTAGCAACAAGTCTCAAAAAGGTTGGAACAGTGGCATTTTAACACTGTGTTGCATCTTCTTGTCTTTTAACAACAGTCTGTAAACATTTGGGAACTGAGGAGACCAGCTGCTGGACCTCTGGGAGAGGAATGTCGTCTCATTCTTGTCTAATATAGGATTCCATTTGCTTAACACTTCTGGTTCTTTGTTGTATTTTGCGTTCTGAGCACAAAACAGTGTTCCACTTTGCCTCAGTCCATTTTAAATTAATTGTAGCCCAGACAAGACAGCAGCGTTTTGGATCATGTTCACATATGGCTTCTTTCTTTCTTTCTTTCTTTCTTTCTTTCTTTCTTTCTTTCTTTCTTTCTTATTTTATTTATTTATGTATTTATTCTTCTTTGCATGACTGAGCTTTAACCTGCATTTGTGGATAGCACAGCCAACTGTGTTCACAGACAATGATTCCTGAGCCCATGCAATGATTTCTATGACAGAATCGTGCCTGTTTGCAATGCAGTGCTGCCTAAGGGCCCGAAGATCACCAGCATCCAATATTGGTTTTTGGCCATGTCCCTTGCCCACAGAGATGTCCCCAGATTCTCTGAATTTTGTGATGCTATTACGTACTGTAGATGAATATAGAATATTCAAAGTCTGCAATTTTTATGTTGAGGAACATCGTTCTGAAATTGCGCCACAATTTGTAGACACAGTTTCTCGCAGATTGTAGAACCTCTGCTCATTGTTACCTCTGAGAGACTCTGCCTCTCTAAGGTGCTCTTTTTATACCTAATCACAATGCTGTCCTGTTGCCAGTTAACTTAAATAGCCGCAGCATGTTCCTCCAGCTGTTTCCTTTCAGTACCACTTACATTTTTCAGCCTTTTGTTGCCCTTGTTCCATTTTTTTAGTTGTGTTGCTGCCATCAAATTCAAGATGAGCTAGTATTTTTTCATGAAATTGTAAAATGTCTTACTTTTAATGTTTCCATCTTCTTCTGTGAATAAAATATTGGTTTGTGAGCTTTTCAAATCATTGCATTGTGTTTTCATTTATATTTCATGCAGCGTCAGAACCTTTTTGGAATTGAGGTTGTACTAATCCTCCAGGAGCTACACTATAAAAAAGCAACATCCCAAAAGTATTGGAATATGGTAAGACCTCAGTAGTTTTCATGCCTTTGTAATTTTCCATTCTTGTGATAGAAATCTACATTACTGTTGTCACAAATGGACTTACAAAGCAGAACGTGGACAACCGGTAAATAGTTTAAATGGTTTATTTAAATCATTCCAGGGTATAAACGGATGTGTTCAGGTGGGAGCGAGAGAGTGGGTCAGGCAACAAGAGCCCAGGTGGGCAGGAAGGCAGGCACCAGAGCAGAGAAAGTACAGGGTCAGTCTATAGCTGGCTTACTACTTTAGTGAAGCTAATAATCTGGTGACCAGTGGAGGAAAACCTCAGCCTTAAATGTTGCCAGCATATCGATCTCCACCGGTGTGCTGGCCAGACTCCACCCAAGCCATGCCCACTCGAAAATTAAACACTTTTAGAGATCCCCCACCAACCCAGAAAGAAGAGGACAAGAGCTCAAGGGAGAGAGAGAGATAGTGGAATGTCAGCACCTGAAGGTCAGAGGACCATGACAACTGAAGAGAGAAGAAAATGGGCTCAGCTTCAGCATTAATTTAACTAACTTTAACATATGCTAATGTTTTTTCTCTGCACGAAAGCCAGATGTCTGATATCTGAAAGATCATGAAATTATTCATGTTTTAAAAACTGCATTGAAAAGAGTGTCTTTCAAAAAATAAACTTTGTGTTTGTAGATTTTTTCTTCTGATGAGATAGTCAAGGATAGATAAGGTGATTACAAAGATTTTTGCCATGCAGGACACATGACTAATTCCACTGCAATCGAGTCATCTTTGAGGGCCTGTGTTATGAATTGCAGAAACAAATGACCCAGAACAAGAATGTAAACAAGCAATCCAAAGGAGTGTTTAAGAACCCTGCGGACCTGGCAGTGATGTGAGTTCTTCTTTTTCACTTATGTGCCAAGCAAAACAAATTTGAAGGGGCATTGCAATGGAATATAGTTTACAACTCCTTCCTTTCTCACTCCCTCCCATCTTGGGACTCTCCAGTTGGATAAGAACCCACCCGCTTCTTCCCAAAAAACCTTTTGATGAGAAAAAATAAATCAAAGCGGGTGTGTCGCCCATATCCGACATAGCACATGACTTACACAGAAACCACAAGGCTGGGCCCAGCCCCCCAGCATAGCAATCCACTCTTGTCTGGGGCCTCCCCTGCACACATTTCCTTCAT
Organism: Etroplus canarensis; assembly: GCA_015106775.1. NCBI lineage: Eukaryota > Metazoa > Chordata > Actinopteri > Cichliformes > Cichlidae > Etroplus > Etroplus canarensis. Next base: position 1,201 of record VUQH01033725.1, on the reverse strand, counting down.
AGCTACCGTGGTTTTGTTTCTGAAGTTGCCTGCTGATACAGAAACAGGACTAAAGTTTAATCATTTCCTGCTCTGTGTGCTTGTAGACTTGTAGACACTTTCTGACGTGGGGGCTCAATTGCGTCTTGGCTTGTATCTAAAACTGTGCAGTTTTTGACTCTGGTTAGTTTATGTACTTGTAACTACAATAAACATGACACAACTTTGTGGGTAATTCTAATAGCCTTGAGTGGATGGGGGAAAAGAAATTACACACAAAATTATTCTTGTCTCAATTCGGGATTTTAAACAAGTTTTAGAAAATAAGTGACACTAAAAGCACCCAAAGACTACTACAAGGAGGTTAAAATAATCTCTAATAATTTTCCTAAATGTCTGAAGAATTGTGATCCAATGGTGAGAATAAAAATCTGAAAATGTATCCAATAAACCATTTACTTTAGTTGTATGTAAGCTTTAACAGATGTTCTTAAAAGGGATTTTAATGTATAGACTCTGATATTTTACCCTCAAGAATTTATTGATTATTACCTCTATGTCATTGTATTTTATACTCAGAATTACAGTCAGAAAACTATTGATCCCATGGGAGAAATTGTACTTTGCTACAGACGCTCAGTCATATATAAATAATTATAAATTAAAATGAAAACAGAATTTTATAAACTAATGTCAGTAAATAAAAAAATGTACAATGTTGAATATTGTTTGCATAAATATGCACCCCCTTTAAAGAGACTGGCCTAGTGTCCCTGTAGCGTAGTGGTTGCGCATTTGCTTTACAAACGAAAGATCCCAGGTTTGATTCCAGGTGGGGACAAAAGCCCCTCTCACCATGGAGGGTTGCGTCAGGAAGGGCATCTGGTGTAAAACCTCTGTCAAATTACCAATGGGGATTCCAGATGTATGTACCAAGTGTTTGACCGAGAAAGGAACTTTGTTCCACTGCTTGTGGGAATGCGCAGGGATCCAAAACTTCTGGAAGGATGTTATACAATGTCTGTCGGAAATGTTTAATCCAAAAGTCCCTTTGAATGCTAAACTATGTGTGCTTGGAATATACTCAAAGAACTTTCTACAAACACAGAAACAGTATGCAGTTTTGGACTTCTACAAGCCAGGAGAGCTATTGCACTATGCTGGAAGAGTATGGATGCTCCCACAATGAAGATGTGGATGAAGGAACTTTCTGAATGTATTA
>VUQH01033722.1:9849-35626 GCA_015106775.1 Etroplus canarensis | reverse complement strand
ACAGTGGTTTCTGGAAGTATTCCTGAGCCCATTTAGTAATGTCAGTGACACAATCATGCCGATGAGTGACGCAGTGTCGTCTGAGGACCCGAAGACCATGGGCATCCAATAAAAGTCTTCGGCCTTGTCCCTTACACGCAGAGACATCTCCAGTTTCTCTGAATTTTTTGATGATGTTATGCACTGTTGATGATGAGAGTTGCAAAGCCTCTGCAATTTGACATTGAGGAAGATTGTTTTTGAAGTATTCCACAATCTTCCTATGCACTCTTTCACAGATTGGAGAGCCTCTGCCTGTCTTTATTTCTGAGAGACTCTGTCTCTCTGAGACATCCCTTTTATAGCTAATTATGTTACAGACCTGATATCAATTAAGTTAATTGCTTACTAGATGTTCTCCCAGCTGAATCTTTTTGAACTTTCTTGCTTTTCCAGCCATTTGTTGCCCCCGTGCCAACTTTTTTGGGGCCTGTAGCAGGGAACATCTGTTATGTTATCTATGTTCTGTTGTAAATAAAATATTGGCTCATGTGATTTGAAAGTCTTTTAGTTTTCATTTTGTTCAAATTTAAAGAACATCCCAACTTTTCTGGAATTCGGGTTGTATTACAGTACCATGCTTGAATTCAGTGAACAACCCATTCTTTCAAAATTGTTTGTAAAGGCAGACTGCATAGCTAGGTACCTGATTTTATACACTTGTGGCAATGGGACTGAAAAAAAAAACACTTGAATTCAATGATTAACAGATGTGCCTGAGTACTTTTGCCCATATAGTGTATCCTTTGTTCAGACCTTGACATTAACCAAAGCTTTGACTGCAGTTAAAAGTTAAAAGCAGAACCTAGAGGTTGGGCCAAGTATATTGACCTTTAAGAGCCTGTTGATTGATGTTTTAATTGGTCTGATAAAATTAATTTCTGACTATATTTTAATCTCTCTCTCTTTCTTCAAATTCTCCTCAATTTAAGGACTTCTGGACCAATTGGAAGAGGGTGGATGAATGGATGGATGGATGGACAGACTGTGTTGTGTACATATAGAGTGGGTGTTTCTGTGAGTTTTATCTTGAGAAATGAATGTTTAAAAATAGACAGCTGATTCAAGAAATTAACATTACCCTAAGCTGAATACATTAATTGCATAAATTGTCATTACAGTCCTACCGTATTAAGCCATTTCAGTTCTTGAGCTAGTGCAGTTCATGTAACATGAATGAGGAAGTAATTTTTAGTTAAAAAATACAGATATATACAATCACTGAAAAACAAGTCCACCTATTTGACCATTCACCCACCTCAAGCTGTGTGCATGTATCTAGCTCAGCTCTCTTGGCCTCAGGCTCTCCAGTGAATGGGCTGCGGAGAGTCTGTAGGAAGAGTGCTGCCTTCCTCTTCCTCTCTGCCTGTAGTTGTTTCTCCTTAGACTCCTTAGATGCCTGGGCTAGCTTCTCCCTGGCTGCAGCTGCCAGACGATCCTCCAGCTTCTGCTTAGCTAAGTGAGGGGAGATGAGGTGGTTAGCACAGAAGAGACAGTTGGATTGCAGCCATTGTTCCTATTTTGTTTTTCTCACTGCCAAATACGTGGCTATTAATTGGTGGTGAGAAAGGGGTGGCTCCCTCTGACAGAAAAGCGAGACAAATAAGTTCTTGAAATAAAATAATTTAAAAAATAGATAAATAAGAGAAATGATAAAGGAAGGATACAGCTGGAAACAGAGAATCAGGAGTATAGGGTGGAAAAAAATAATCACACTTCATAAGTAAAAAAAAAAAAAAACAAGCCAAGAATAAAAGAGTAATTTTCTACTTTTACTGTCACATCTAACCAAGGTAATGTCTGACATTTTTCTGACTTTCCAAGTGCTGTAAGCTGACAAAGTTTCTGCTCTAAAAGATAAGGCCCGACTAAGTCCCTGGTGATGCATAATTTCATGCAATTCAAGGTTTGTGCAGAATAAGCAAAGTGGGAGGGAACGTGGGTGGAGAAGAGAAGACGGGCATCTAACTGACAATGGGAGTGGAAAAAAATGCATGGTTTGAGAGATGAGGAAAGGAGATGAAGTGACAGAGATGGGTAGGGGATACATAGGTAAGAAGAGCACAAAGGAGAATATGGGACACAGGGAGCAACAGCACGAGCGAAAAAAGAGAAGACAAGACAGTATAAAAGCAAATGCTTGTGGAAAACAAGTTGTATAAGTTATGCAACCGCTGATTCTACTGTTATCTCTTTGGGGTTAAAAATAGGCTGGCTGCTAAGGCAAATCATATTTGAGTACAATGAACAACAACAAAGCAGAGCAGAATCCATCTGTACCCTCGACACTGACACAACATAATCATGGCCAGTCTCAGTCTAACTATTGTATTTATAGACATATTTGACCACGTTATAGGTACAACAAAATTAGATAAACTTGCTTTGCTTCCAATTACTCAGTTAACTGACTAGAAATTCTGCAAACAAACTACTTAAATTATTTGAAATACTGAGTTGTCGTTTCTGTCATGTGTCAAGCAAAAAGCCAATTATTCTTCAGGCTAAGTGCTTTAGACCCTGCTACTTTTGCCTTTTTAACACTACTGTAATTAATGACTAAAGACTAAATCAGATTTTCTGTATTTCAATCAAGTTCTTTAGGATTTGAAGGATGGCATGAAGATTTGTGATTGTTAATGTAAACATTTATCTAAGCCTTTCTTTACTTCTTGAAGAAGTACAGACCAAAAAAATGAAGGGTCTAGTAATGGTTATGCAGCAAAGTCCCGGTAGATAAGCAATTTCTGAAATACTCAGACCAGCCTGCCTGGCACCATCAACCATGCCAAAATCAATGTCACTTAAATTACCTTTCTTCCTCATTCTTCAGTAGATCCTGTTGAACAAGTCTATATGCCTAAATGGATTGAGTTGCTGAAATGTGATTGGTTGATTGTTTGTGTTAATGAGCAGCTGTATAGTTTTGCCTAATAAAGTAAGAGGAGAGTGTCTGTATGAAGCCCAGTCAAACAAACAGACAAACAAACAAATACATAAATACATGGGCCTGGGCTTTCAATCTCAAACTTTTCACTTAGCATCTTCAGTTAAAACCAAAACTGAGTAAGTGCAGTCATAATAATAATTAGATGAAAATCGAGTTTCTACCACCACTATTAAAACAAGCACATTCAGTGGAAAATGCTTGCAGCCTAAACAATGTATGTAGTTATCCCTGTGCGGCTGTTTTGTAGTCCATCAACACAGATTAGTGTTTTGCAGCCTGCCACTGCTTCTCCTATCTGATCAAGTTAGGCCTGCTGACTGACAGCCACTTTGCCGTACAGCAAAGCCAATTCGGTCAGCTTTTTATTACGGTCTCCCAGTCTTTCTCTGGCTGCCTGTCAGCTCCAAAAGAGGGCCATTACACTCCCAAGAGTGTTCCACTGAACCTAAATAGGACCCCGTCAACCCCTTGATGTTGAAAAGTTACACAATTGTCCTTGGTTGTCTGTCCATCTGTCTTTTCAGGGTCCATTTTGCAGCTGTCTTTCTGGTCTCAGAGAGATTATTACTCTTACACTCTGTCGTTCTAGATATCATGCAATGCAGAAATTGTTTTTTTAAAGACCCAAGATGTCGAAGGCCTTCAACTCAAAAAAAGACTGGCATGTCAATCATGTGTCTGATAAGCATGGAGAGAGAAATTTAATAACACAGGTTTTAGTCATCAGAAGTCATTGAAGCTGTCCAGTTATTTGAAGCAAGGGACCAACTGCAGATTTCTGGGGTTGTCAAAGAATAACAAGATCTAAAAAATGAACTTCAAGTACATCCATTTTCAGATTCCAGTAATTTTTTTTAAGAAATAACTTTGAAATGATTATCTACTTGAAAAAAAGGTTTGGAGAAGCAATTATTCTAAAAAATAAAATGGGTACCATATATTTTGGGAAAAAATATGGAACTTTCTGTACTGTCTGACTATTTTACAGCACTGTCACCACAGCCCTGATCAGAGCATGAAGTGTAAACCTCTCACTGTGAGTATGCAGAGGTATGTAGAGTTAGTATTCCCATATTTTCTTAATGCAAAATCACTATATTTTAGGAAGCATTCCATTTTTTAATTCAGCTCATTTTATTCAACTCCATTATGGCATTGGGAGAGATTTATGACGTATCACTATACTGCACTGCTTGTCTCCTACTTCAGGGTATGCCCTGTTGAGGGAATTTATCATTTAGACTTTTTAAATTTTTCCACCAATGCCAACATTCCCAAAAAGCTACCAAGTGTGAAAGAGGCGAATCAGAACCTAAATTAATTTGCTGTTGCTTAAACAAAAACATCAGCTTAAAAAACCTATCCTGAGATTCTTTTTCCAGTATCCTAACTGCATAGACAAAATGACACAAACAGCAGTTTGAGAACACTTCCTGTGGTGGTCCTGCCCAAAAATAGCATACAAGGAGCAACAGTGCTTTCTAGTCTGCTTAATATTGCTGTGCTTTAATTTGCGGAAGGTTACCTTGCTTTGCTTCTAACTCCTCCAAGCTGAGGGTGGGTCTCTTCTCTTCTGGTGCACTGACAGGAGGAGGATCCTTGTCAACCATCTCAGCTCCACCCATCACCGCTTCCAGCCCCTCCTCTTCCAACAACTTTGAGCAAACATGAGTTTATTTATTAGTGAAACAATGTTTAAAGATTAGTTTATGCAAAAACCAAACCCTGATCTAAAGAGGAATATACTGACAAAGCTGAGCTATACCTTGTCCTCATCAGAGTCATCGTCCAGTCGAACTCTGTTCTTCTCCAGCGGCAGCATGTCATTTTCTTTTGCTTTGATGGCAAAGCAGATGGGGGCAAAAGAGGCTGTAATGGATCAAAGACAGAAGGTTAAATTGATTAAGAGAAACTAAAAAAGGTTCAGGTGACAGCACATTCAAATCAGGTATGCAAATAAAAACAGTAAGTACAAACTTTATTTCCAGAGAAACAAGGATATTTTCCAAAATGCAGTAAAAACAAAAATCTACGAGATGTTAATTCATGTGAATTTTAGTTCATCGGAGATAAACTTAAAAAAAGGAAAAAAAGATTTTCAATAGTTTTACTGACCAACTTAATTGTTTTTTTTTGTAAATAAACAGAAATAGAATCACACTCAAAAAAGTTGGGACTCAGTTAAAATTAGATTAAAAACTGCTATATTCAAGTAACATCAATTTAGAAGACTCCACATTAAGCAGGCATATTGGAAACCACTGATGAATGTACATGATCTTCAAGCTCTCAGGCAGCAATACGTAAGAAACCATCATGCTACCGTGACAAATACAGCTTCCTGGGCTCAGCAGTATTTCAGAAAACCATTGTCACTTAACACAGTCCATTGCTGCATCCAGAAATGCAACTTGATACTTTATTATGCGAGGAAGCCATACATCAACTAAAGGGAGAAACGCTACTGAGTTTGCTGAGCCCAAGCTCACGTCAGATTGACCCAAAGACTGTGGAACCATGTGCTCTGGTCAGATGAGTCCACATTTTAGTTTGTTTTTTGGGGGGAGAAAAAAAAGCTCTTCTATTCTATGCTGTATATTAGGATTTTAGAGACACATGTTTGTCAAGGCAATGTCTCTTCCCAGGACACCCATGCTTATTTCAGTAGGATAATGCCAGAACACATCCTGCAAAGCTACAACAGCATGGCTTTGTAGACACAGAGTTAGTGTGTTTGAGTGGTCTGCTGCAGTCCACTTCTATCTCTACTGAAAATGTGTGGAGCATGATGAAGGCGAGAATCAGACAACAGACCACGGACTGTTGTGCAGTTGAAGCGTTATATCAAGAAGACAAAATTCAATTCATTTATTTCCTGTTGCAAAACACAACAATTACTATCCTCAGTTCTAAAACAATTAAAAAGTATTATTAAAAGGAAAGGTGATGTAGCACAAAGGTAACATGCCTCTGTCCCAACTTTTGTTGATTATGTTGCAGACATCAAATTCCAAATTTGTGTATTTACAAAATACAGTAAAGATGGCAAAACTAATGAAAATCTTTCTATTGTACTTCATTTTATAAATGACCCCAATTTTTCTGGAAATGGGGCTTGTACGGAAAAAACTCAGGACAAGTAAGAAAGGAGAGACCATAGTATAAAAAGGAAAGAACAGAAGAAAAAAAGAAAATAGAAAGATGGATGAACATGATGATGAAAAAGCAGCAAGAGGAACTGAAGACAATTTAAAAAAAGAATGATTTTACTAAAAAAAACAGAAAGACATTCACAGTACAAGGTATTTCTATTTTATAATCAAATATCTCTGCTCTACTGGAGATGAAAGAGACCCAGAATTTTCCATTTCCTCAAGAAGTAACCTTAATACAGGACCTTGATTGTTATTGTTAAGGGCTGGATAGTTTACTTGTGTAACTAATCTGACTAGTTATTAGTTTTTCCTGACATGCTCCTTGATATATCACATCCCAGCAGTCTGTGTGAATGCAGGTCTTAATTTGAATATGTGGGCATGTTTATGGCTCCTGCCAGCATAGTGGTAAGCAGACTCTTTCATCTTTGCATAGCCATTTCTGGTCTGATATTACCAAATGAAATTGCCCGCATAAATACCAACAGCCTCACGGACGTCTATGCAGAAACAACAATATATGACATATACAAACACCAGCACACACACCAGAGTAAATACACTCATATACTCATATTTCCCCAAAGGCTTTGCATCTCATTCACTAAAGCAATAAACTAAAGAAAAGTGCAACTAGCCATGAGATCTGAGAATCTGTTTACTTTTTTCTTTTGTTAGTGTCCTACCTTTTGTCAGCTTCGACTCTTTGGCTGCCTTGTCTGATTGAAGCTCACCAAAATTATCTAGTGTTTCACTCTAGATTAAAAACAAAAGAGAATGGAGAGAGGAAAAGGAAAAAAGATCAGCCTCCTTTATCTTTAAAATGTCAAACAGCAAGCCATTAACATTTTCCAGAGGCCATATAAATTCTGCATGTCATCTAAACTTGATGGCATTTTTCTGCAATGAAAACACATTATGGGTAAACCAGTAGAACTTCTACGAGACAGAAAGTGCTGAAAATAAGATTTCCTGGGAACCTGCATACCTTCATTTTTACAACATGTAATTTGAGTTTGACGTACAGGAGCAGTATATAAAAAAGTTGTTGGTGGGAAAGTTTTCAAAAGATATACTGAGAAGAGCTGGCCGTCCGTCTATTGTCAGAAAAATAAACACGTTTTTAATTGGCTGTGTAGTTGAAAGAAACAACCTTCAGTGTTTGTATGGTATCGTCATGGTATAATATCAATTATGCATGGATCTGAAATGTAAGAATGAGTCATTCCTTCCCTTTGATTTCCAATGAAACTATAACTCTTGCATTTAATTATTGTAATTATCCGTCTGCAGGGTTCCAGCCACAGTTATGGTTAGAGGTCTTTGTGCAGTATGCAATGGTATGAGATTGTGCAAAAAAATGACAATTTAGTCGCATCATGGTATTACAACACTACTATCACCACCATCATTATCATAATCTTCATCACCACCACCACTAATCAATTACAATCATCTTTAAAATAATAAAAAATGACGGATGGATGGATTTTTGCTGTTTTGAGCAAATGGTTCATTATAATTGAAACTTGAAACCATGAAGACAAGTCTGAAAGGCAGTAAAGGAAGAAAAGGAGATGTAAGGTTATGTAAGGAGCTATTTATTGGTATTAGTCTCTCACACACTTCTCTAAAGTTTCTGTGTATTCTGTCTGTCCTCAAATCAAGAAAGCATCTTCACAAGCCCTTATAGCTGGCTTGTGTGCACAGGCCAGATAAACAGCAACCCTCTGTAGTAATACCTGTGAACCAACTGCACTTAGCTGCAATCCCAAATTTAAACTACTGATGGAATGAGATGGAAAACTGGTGATGAAGTCAATGCCACAGGAGGGAAAAACCTCTTGAGAAACATTTTATCATGTTAGAAGAACACTTCAAAGGCAACTATCTACTATTCAGCTGTAATTGAACAGTGCTTTCAACAGTCAAAGAACTATGAAACACCCAGAGAATAAAACTCCTTAAAAACTTTAAAGTCAAACCTCACAGGAGAAGAAGCAGGGCAAAAAAATAAACTACAACATTTTTGAGATGACCTTAAATGCAGGCATTTGATTGCTTTCCTATTTACACTGTTTGCATATGTTTTTCAATCCGTAGGATTAATTCAAAGGGAATGCCTGAACACAGAACAGTTGAGAGGGTAATAATCTCTCCTTCGCTGGCAGGGAATCATAAGCTCTCCAAATTTGGGCTACTCGAGAAAACTGGTTGGATTTCACAGGGATTTATATGAACACAGCCTGCAACTGACCCATCGTCAATGAATTAGACTGTAGTGCCTGTTTTGTTTCCTTTCCCTGAACTGTTCCACAAACACTTGAGCCCCAACTGACATTAAATTGTCAGCTCAATAGAAAAATATTCACGGCCATTGTGACATTATGTTTGTGAAAATGGAATTAATTCAGTCACAAAGAAAGTTTTTCATATTCAAGTATAGCTTTTTTGCCCAATGTAGACCACTGCTCGATATACTAAATTGACTTAATCATGGATAATATGAACCAGAGGGGATAAATGTGATGTATACATATCTGTTAGTCATTGAATCCAGGTGTTTCATTCAGTCCCATTGACACAGGTGTATATAATTAAGCACCTAGCCATGCAGTCTGCCTTTACAAACATTTGTGAAAGAATGGGTTGTTCTGAAGAACTCAGTGAATTCAAGCGTGGTACTGTAATAGGATGCTACTGGTGCAGCAAGTGAGTTCGTGAAATTTCTTCCCGCCTAGATATCTCACAATCAACTGTAAGTGGTATTACTGCAAAGTAGACGCATTTAGGAAGCACAGCAACTCAGCCATGAAGTGGCAGACGGCAACATTACAGAGCAGGGTCACAGAGTGCTGAAGGGCATAGTGTGTAAAAGTCGCCAACCTTCTGCTGACTCAATAACTGCAGAATTCCAAACCTCATCTGGCATTAACATTAGCATGAAAACTGCCTGCTGGGAGCCTCATAGCATAGCTTTCCAGACCAGCTGCAAACAAGTCTTACATCACCAAGCACAATGTGTCAGAGTGTTGTAAAACTGGATGGATACTGGAGCAGTGGAAAACTGTTCTGTGGAGGGACAAATCACATGTCTCTATCTGCAGCCAGATGATTGAGTCTTGGTTTGGAGAATGCCAAGCGAATGTTACCTGCTTGACTGCACTGTGCCAACTCTAAGGTTTGGTGGAGGAAGGATAATGTTATGGAGTTTTTTTTCTGTGGTTAGCCTGGACTCCTTTGTTTCAGTGAAGGTAAATCTTAATGGGCCAGCTAACCAACACATTTTGGACAATTCCATGCTTTCAACTTTGTGGGAACAATTTAGGGAAACCCAGCATGATTGTGCCCCAGAGCACAAAGCAAGTCCCATAAAGGCTAGAGGTGGAAAACACCAGCGACCCCACAATGCAATATTACCATGACAAGATAATGTTGAGATTTTAAACATTTTGCAAAATGCTGAGTATTGCAATAACATATAGTTACATATTGTGATTTCTCATATTTTTCTACTGAAAATTATGTCCCCAAAGGTAAACTTTGTCATATCTGTTTTCCAATGAGTTAAGATCTCAGTCCATTTATCTCACCTCAGTCATTTTTATTGTTGCAAAATAGGACCTTCCACAGACTGACCAACACTGACATAAATGACAAACTGAAATGGTTTTATTGCAGTCTAGTCCAAATTAAATGAATGCGAACCTGTGGACTATTGTACTACTGCGCGTATTTTGAACAGTGCAACTTGTACACCAAAAGTTCTGCTGTCTCTTTGGAAAATAGACAGACTACATAGATGGACTGAAAAAGTAAGTGAGTTCATTATCCTAGTACTATAAAGTTCCATTTTTACTTGAAATTTATAATAAATAATATATCAAAATGTTGTGTTCCAATACAATATTGCGAAACTATACTGTATCGAACCCCCCCCCCAAAAAAAAATCCCTAATAAAGGCATGGTTTAGTGAGTTTGGTTTGAAAGAACCCGACTAGTCCGAACAGAGCTCCGACCACAACCCCATCAAACACCTCTGAGATGAAGGAGAACGGAGATTGCAAGCCAGGCCCTCTTGATTAACACCAGTGTCTGATTTCACAAATGCTCTTCTCAACGTATGGGGGAAAATTCCCCCACAAACATGCTAAAATCTTGTAGAAAGCCTCCCCAGAAAAGCAAAAGCTGCTATAACTGCAAAGGGGAACCAACTAGGGATTAATGCCTACGGATTTATAATGGAATATCATAAAAGCTCCGTGGCCCAGTACTTTTGTCCATATAGTGTATGTTACATATGTAAGTGTGTAGTGGTATTCCCTAATTCAACATGTCGGCTGATTTACCTGATATTCCTGACATATTCTACAAACTTGACTTCATTTTTTATGGATTGGATAAAATATATTTCTTTCTAAGGTTAGCATTGTGATCTTAGACAGGCTGTTATTGAGACACTCACATGTTTTAATTATAAGGTGCTTCCAGAAATGATGTAAGACTCCAGTTCACTATTAGATGCCAAAGCAAAATGAAAGTATTCATTAAATTTTAAAAGTGTGGGCTGTCAGAAACTGTCCCATTCAACCTAGAATACAGACATAAAGTCTTTTTTTTTAATTTGGACTATTAACAAAATATTCCTTGTTTACATAAGAATTTCCTTTATATACTAATAAACTGTAGGACTTTGAAAAAATTTAACATTTTTTTGAGACTTATAATATCATACATCTCAACATTAACTTTTTTCATTAAGTATGAAAATACAAATAATAGCATTGGCTGAGAGCATCAAACTGCATCCTATTAGCCAACACAAACCCCAAACACAGGTTTTTTTTTTTTTAGGGAAAAAAAAAAATTAGAAAAGCCAAGCACTGCTTGTTGAAGCAGCCTGAGCGGCGTCATAATGGACCACACTTCTTTGCACTCTGACAAGCTAATAAATTTGATTCGACATGAGACAAATCACTCCTTCCAAAATTCACTCAGTTCTTAGTATTTCCTTGTAGCTCTGACACAAAGCCAACAAAAATCCTTAATATACAGAAGTATATGAAATATATACATGCTTATATTTTCATATGTATGAGGGATTTCACTATCCATCTCACCATTTGCTGGCTGACATCACAGAGACATCTCTTGAGAGCAAAAATGGATTGCTGAGGATCAGACTTACAAACAGATGAGAGAACACCAAAGCTCAGCCTGGAAACCTGAAAAGCTCCCTAGCTGAGGCCCACTACGCATGTCAAGTATATTCTTAGTAACTCAACTTAAAAGAATATTTAATTTTTTATTACTGTATAACACCAGATGAAACCAAGTGAATAAAATTTCGACAATGTGGGAAACGTTTCTGGGAACAGGTGGATTACCTCTGTGGCAACATTTTGAGCTTTTAAAAGTCTTGAAGATAGAGACTGACTGACAGGCTAAGCTAGTGTGCTAGTGCATTACTTTGTTTCTCAGTAAGAAGGCTGGCTCCACCTCTTGTCATCTGATCATCTCCTCATTCTCTGTTATTCTTTTCCACCATTTGAATAAAGATATCTGTAATTTTAGCATGGCAGGTCCAAGCATATCATCCACAAAAAGCAACTCATTTCAAGGTCGACAATAGGTGCAGTGAATGATTAGACAACCTCTTTCTATTCTAAACTTGGGATGCAATTTCAAATAACTTAAGAAAATGAAACTCAAAAGAAGATGACCTCTACAGCAGAACACTGATCCAAAGTATACCTGAAACCTCATTACGAACTATTCTAAGAAACACAAGCTGAAGCTTTAGGAAAGACTCCCTAGTGTTTTTACTTTAAGACTGCAGGTAGATCTAATACACACACCGACAGCCTAAAAAAAATCCCATACAGAAGAGAAGCAGTATATGTTCAAGATTGTGTGAAAATTCCAAGATTTATAACAGAAGGGGTGATAGCTAAAAAAAATAAAATAAAATAATGAACAAAGTATTTACCTAGGATAGTTGGGTTCAAATCAATTTTGATTCACTGATTATTAATCCTATATTGTCTCCATTTAACAGTTGTCCCCACCCTGGCACGAAAATTCTTCTTTGGTGGTTCCTGTTTTACATTTAATATCATCCACTCCGAATGCAATTTTTATTTCTTTGAATTGAAATGGAAAAATTTAAGTTGTTTTAGTTTGACTTTTGCAAACGTAATTGCATTGACCTTTCTATTATTAATTTTCTTAACCATCTTTGTAAAAGTACTCCTCCCCAGTGTCCATGACAGCACTGCTGCTCATGAGCCACAGCTTTATTAAAGCTCTTAAGGGTTTTATGTGGTAATCTTAATCATTTATGGATGTGTAGCAGCTGCGATGCAAATTAGAAAACTGCTACAGAACAGTCATTAACTATTACAATTTGTTACCTAGGAATACTTTCATATTTCTAAAATGAAATAGGTATACTGTTAACAGCATTAAACACATTCCACTGTCAAAATAGTTTTGACTGAAGGAGCCAAAACTGGGACTAAAATGTTATGCGATAAAGAAAGCTGAAAAAGATTAGATTAATATGAACATAACATATACTGTACAATGATTATATTACCTCTGGCAAGCCTTTTCCTTCTTTTTGCATGAAGTAATTCTTCTTAAATTCATAATAGGTGTTGTACTGATGCCAAGACTGCAGAAAGTCAAACCTACAGTGCACAGAAAGAAAAACAGACACAAAAATGAGAGGTGAGCTCTCATAAAGGATAACCCAGAGGATGATAAAGAGCCTCAGCAGTATCTGATGGCAAAATTACTGATAAGAGTTACTAAAAGTAAGACCTCATCAGAACAGGGGATTTATTTCTGGTAAAAAACACTTACCGAGGATCATTCTTGGCACGGACACTCGCCTCAAACTTCAGACCGTTCCTCGCAACGTACTCAGCCAGCTTGTCAATGACTGGCTGGATGTCAGGCGGTGGAGGAATAATGGCTGGCGCGGCCGGTGTGGGAACTGGAAGTTCAGGTTTTGAGCTGTTTGAGGGGACATTTAAGATGGGATAACAATTCATCCTTCGAAGTTCCATCTAAACATTGTAATTATGAGTGATCAAGGTTCTTTAAAAAATTAAAACTACATATAATAATTTCTGATTAAGGCAATATTCAATTACATTGTTTAAATTATATCAATGCGATCGCAAATAAATCTGTTTTATGTAATGTCCATTATAACCTACCTGGTTTCTGGTGCACTTGCTGGAGGAACAGAGCTGGAGACCTGAGTAGGGGCTGTAGCTGGTGATGCTACTGTGACAGTGTCAGCAGGGGTGGGTGCAGTTCCCAAATTAGTCAACGCCTCAGTAGAAGCAGGTGGTGCCATGACAGTTGAGGTCATATTGTTATAGTATGAGGTGGCATCTATACCTGGGGGAGGTGGAGCTAAGCAGAATGATCCATCTGGCAGCATGTAGTATCCGTAGTACACTGCTGCTGAAAACAATTGAGAAAGAAATTAGATCAAATACATGTGTCTCCCAGAAATTATTCAATCAACAAATCTACATAAAAGCAACTTATTTTGATTCCCATGGTTAAAAAATAGTTTAAAACCCCCAGAAAATTGATTAAAGTTATCAAAAGAATTTGAGGAAACAAATGCTATGACTATGTCCAAAATATCTATGTACTGAACATGACGGTGGTACGGTTAACCCTGTGCCTCTGTGGGATCTTTCTGGATACTCTGGCTTCTTCCAAAATCCAAAGACATGCATATTAGGTTAATTAGTAATTCTGATTGTCTGTCTCAACAGACCAACTTTAAGAGGACGATCCTTTAATTTTTTCATTTTTTTTACAATGGTTGCCTGGCAAGAGACAAAAGCCTCTTGTGGAAGTAGGGCATCATAAGAGAAATATCAAAAACTAAACAGCAGCATATATCTGAAAACATTCTAAAAAGCCTACTGGTGAAATGCTGCTCCTGTTAATGAAAACTTCACTTAAATTCTGCAGTGGGTGAGTGCAAAACATACCTTTCTGCTACTTTTCCTTTAGTGAGCTATGTGGATGAATACAGACTATTGAGACTTCCTTGCTATGTAAATGAATAGCTCAAATTTTGTGTGGTCTTTGTGTGGTACGTAGTCACAAACTGCATGATATAATCCAGACTAATTCTTATGTTCATCACCTGTACAGTCAGTGAAAAGTGTGAAGTACTATGTCATAATTTGTTTTTATTTTTTTATGTAAAAGGATGGTGTATTTCTAACAGTTCGGAGTATTTCATTCCAGGTTCCATCATGCAGTTTTTCTATTTTAACCTTGGTGAAAAAAAAAACATCTACAGGTCAGACAAAAGTCACTTCTCACTGGAAAAGGAAACGGCCACACCAGGCTCAGTCACTGAGTCTATAAAGAACTCAAATGCCAGATTTGTGCACAGTCACTTGGCTGAAATTTCATTTTCAAGGCAGGGAAAATGCAAAAGGTAGACAAAGACATGGCCCCTAATGATCACAGCACGCACATTTTCTGGTTCTCAGTTGTCTCTAAACCCCCAGTTGCCCCCTTTGATATAAATTAAAGATATTTGTAGGCTTTCTATTTACAGTGGTGTGAAACCTTCAAATTTAAAATTAAAAATAGGTCCCAAAAAATTTGAATCAGACTAAATTTTGCTAAGAACTTTGTCTGAAGAGTGGAGGCAAACAGTAAGGAGTGGTTCATTGCATGGTAAGACAGGTTTAAGAAAAAATAGGCTGTCATTCAGGAAATGCCTTGCTTATTGCAGCAAGACAATGTCACACCACATATGCTCATATTCCAACATGGCTGTTTTGTAGAGTCCAGGCACTAAAGTGGCCTACCTGCAGGGCAGACATGTAAACCCTTGATTTTGGATTGCATTTGGAGCAATATGAAAAGTTAAAACCACAAAAGGAAGCCCCAAATGGTTAAGCAATTGAGTTGTTATGTAACACAATTTGACACATTTAGCCTCCAAAACTAACGGTCTCTATTCCAAAAGCAGCATTGTTAAAAGAAGAGGGGATGCAATGCAATATACATTTTCTCAATTTGTCACTGTGCTATTTTTGAATAGATATATGATTTACATATAGGATCCATTTTGTAAATATAGTTACACATAAAATTAGCATTTTAAACAGACTTTCAGCTTTTTGGAAACAGGTTTATATAAATCAGTATGTAGCTGATGTCCAAAAAAGTTGATCTCATTTATCAGTAGGATTATATCACAAAGACTATTTATTAAAAAGGGGAAAGGAAAGAAGAAGGCGCAATAAAGGGGCAAGAACAAAATAAATGGTCAGTGCCAAGGTGGAGACAGCATGATATTAACACATTAGTCACTAAGCTGGTTGACTTTAATGACATATCCAATCTTCTGTAGTCAAGAAAATTGAAAGTCTTGCTAGGTGATGTGACAGATTGCTCAGGTTTTTCATCCGTACATGCAAAAGACTTGTTGCACTTTCAGCAACACCCGCTGCAAGTTTTACTGTCACACTTTTAAATGTTTACTTCTCTCTGGCATTGTCTGTAAGAACGGGGTCTTTGTGTGCATGCTGGTAACGTATTAAAAATATACATATATATCTCACTTCTGTTAAAATCCACGTTTTGATATAAAAAACAGCCTCAGTGCTGTTATGTTTTCTGCTAAAATGGCTAAAAGCTATAATGTTCAGAACTTTTCCTCTGTGCAGATAACATGAATTCCAAAAAGAAACATATAACCATTCACAAAGGAGCTGCTCTGATGTTTTCCTGAAATTAGCTTAGGCAGACTGAAATCTGAAAATCTCCTTTCTTCCCTTCACATTACTGCTATTATCCAAAAGAATAATGTCCTAAGAAGCACAGAAACTCAAGATACTGGAGAGAGACCTTCACAGTAGTTATCTTCAAGCCTTTCCGTTAAAATCATGGTGTGCATTCAGTCTTGTGCCATGTTAAAAGTTACAGGTAATGGGAAAGTGAACCAGGTGCCATTCATACGTGGAGCCATGTTAAGACGCTATCAGATTAACAGAGTGCATGTTTGATGAGGGGTTTAGGAGGTTCATGGCTATGGCACTAAAGTAGTTGTTGATGCCATGTTTAAAACAGTTGCTGTTGTGTACAAAAATAGTTTCAAAGAGTAGCATTGTATGTTACACCTTAATTTTTAAAACAGTTATTATTGTTTAAGAGTCTTATATGGTCTGCGCCCTACAATTACTATGTGTATTTGCAAAAGCATGTGGAAATGTGACTCTTGAGGTTATATTGGGCATTCTTTAATGTTTAAAAGCTCTGTGGTTTGAGCTCAGAATGTTCATGAATGAATCCCTGCAAGTTAATACTTTATGCCAATTTAGACATACAAAACCAAGAAGAAGACTGAACTAAAACTTTAACACAATTAAATAATTTGTTTTGATGCTCTTAATAGCACTACAGCATGTGTATCTCCTTGTATCAAGCCTTCTTCAGCTCTGCCTGTCTGATCTGACCCAACACCAAAGTTCTATGTGGCTTTGTGCGTGTTCAGGTCACATTCACTTATTTTTAGAAGGCATGGTCTGCTCTGGAATACCACTGAAGTCAATATTATTTTGTTGGTAAGAGACTGAACCAGAACTTTAATGAACTAGTAGCTCATCTGGCTCACGGGCCACATAATTCACAGGCTTTTTTTAATATGTGAAGTACAGAAAGAATAAGATAAGTCTTCTTGTCACTGGTTGAATGCACTCCACAAACTAAGCAGAATTAACATCCACTAAGAAGTCAAGGAGGTTGCACACAGTCATGTTCAGGACAACATCAGTAGTTCTTGAACAGTCCTGACCTAGCTTATGACATTATTATGCCATAAATAACCAATATGACAGAGGGGCAAACACAAACACTCATTTTACAGATATAACAATCTAATTCTTGTAGCAATTCTTGTGAAAATGAAAAAGTTTGGGTAAAGACCAATTGGGTGATCATTGTGTGCAAAAATCTGACCAATACTCTAGGAGCAAGTTTTGTGAACTGTGGATGAATGGATGAATGGATGGACGGATGGACAGACAGACGACAGATGCGTCAACCCTTGGCCAGAGGAGCCAAAAATTATTTTCATCTATCACAGGCTATAATCAGCATTAGCAGCAGGGGTGGAATAATAATAATAACGTAAAAGCAAAGGCTTAATACTTGGACGATAGCCATTTACACTTTCTATATGTTTTACAAATCAAAGCATTTGTGTGATTAAACAAGAGCAAGCCTGACTAAGAAAAAAATCATACAGATACAACCAACACATAATGACCGTGAATTAAAAGACTATAAAAATGATAGACGTATTTTTCTATCAGGAAGACTACTCACGGTCAGCAGTGTACTGTGCTGGTGCACTAGATGAAGCTTCCTCTGGGCTTGGTGCCAGTGTTGCTGTTCCATTTCTTTCCTGTTGGGCTTTCTGAATTAGTGCTGCCAGGGGATGATCTGGGTCCATTACCTTTAGAGGCTAGAAGACAAAAAGGCCACCTTTATGTTGCAAAGGAACACTAAAGCAGTTGAGATCCTACAAGTATTGTATGAGACAGGATCTTTTTAGTGCAATAATACATATAGAAATGTTCAAGTCTATCTGAAACATCTTTAATTTAAACATATTGCAACATTAAAACAATATTCAAATCACATACAGTCACTTTCATTATTGGAGTATTAAAATTCTACAACATTTAATTTTTAACCCCATAAAACATTAAAATATGAGTCTTCTGTAGAAAATTAGAGTGGCTAATCTGAAAATAAAATCCGTCTTGATGAGAGACAACTGTTAGACAGCCTCTACTAAAAAGAGCTCATTATGTTTCTTTAAAGAGGCATGCTCCCATTCTTGCTGCACAAAGACTAATGACAAGGCACATGAAAGCACTAACAACTGTAGGCGCATGAAGACTGGGAAACAGAATAAAGCTGTAAGATATTAGTCTCAGTAACAGACTTGGGCAGCATTAAAGGGATGTAAATTTAATTTCAGATGCCAGATGGCGGTAGTCTAACAGCTAGAAATGCATCATTCTTACACAACAATAAGAGGATATAATAAAACAGTCTGACTATGGAAGAGAATAACCTATGGTCACTTTCAATGAAAATAACATATTTCAACATTAGATATCTTTTCAGATAAATGTAAGCATCATGCACTACTGTGCAAAAGCCTTGAGCTGCCCCTCATTTCTTTATATTTTGACAGGAAAATGGGAAATAGGTGCAACAATTTAATGAAACAAGTGCAAAGATAAATGGAAATACAATACATAAGGCAAAAGCAAAGTTGTACAATTCTAACAATCTCGAAAGTCAATATTTGGTATGACCACCTTTATTCTTCCACACAACCTGAACTCTCTTAGCCAAGCTTTCTTGCCATGTTCTTAAGTTAGTCTTCAGGAAAAGTTCTCCAGGCTTTTGAAAGACATTCCAAAGCTCTTCTTTGGATGTTGGCCACCTTTTGTTCTTTTATCTGTCATGGTGATTCCACATTACTTAAGTGATGTTGAGGTCCATTCATCACGCCATAAGATCTGTTGCCACTGATTTTCAGTACAGTTCTTGAGTAATTTGGCAGACCTGAGCCTTTTCTCCCAGTCTCCTTTGCTTAAGAATGGTTTCTTGACTTCAACCCTTCCATTGAGATCATTCCTGATGAGGCTTCGGCAAACAGCAGACAGATCAACTAAAGGGCCAGATGCATCTCTCAGGTCCTGTGTCAAGGCTTTGCTGAACCTTTTCCCTTAAGGATATGACTTTCAGATACTGTTCATCTGCTGTAGACAGGTGTTTTTATTTATTTATTTTTTTAGGTGTGGACTTTTTCCTCTGTCCTCCACTTTAAAATTTTTTTAAAGACACACTACACACCATGCCAAGATATTCTAAGGTTTTGGCTAATAGCTCTTCACGAATCACCTTGCTGGCACAAAAATACTGTTTTATGCCTGTCAAGCTGCATTATCTTTGGAATATTTTGTAAATTCAGCTTAAGAGATGGGAACAAATTATGGGTTTTTTCCTACAGGCTGCTTGTAACAAAGTGCCTAAATCTACAATTTAAAGTTGGTTCTTTGCCAGGTTGTCTGTTATGTGTTGGCACAACACTGGTTCAGCCCTTGTGTAAGGTGCCTTTTTCATGCTTGAATGATTCATGGGTCAGTGTTAAGTGGCTTAACAAACAAAAATCATTCCTCTGAAAACATTCAGGGACAAGAACTGAAAATCACAAAAAACAAGCTTTGAAGCAAAATATGAAGAATTGAGAGGTGGCTTAAGACTTTTGCACAGTGCTGTATTGGGCTGAGAAATTTCTCCTGTTGATATTTCGGTGGACTAGCACGAAAAATGCTGTCGTACCAAAACAGGGCTATTTGTCTTAGCTCGTAAACATTTGTAGAAAAGTTGAGGTGATGGATGCTTTTCGCAGGACTGAAGACAATAAAGAAAAATGTATTTACAATACCTTCACTAGCTCCTCCAGACGAGAGCATTTTTTAGGGGCAAAAAGGCTGGGATGGAGGTAGCTCCCATCTCCATCCTCATCTGAATCATCAGAATTAGATTCTGCAGAATAATAACATAATAATGTATACATGAAGAATAATATTTGACTTTCAAATTAATGCAAATGACTAATGTTTTGAGTGTATTCTTCCACAATGTTTGAGTGCTTATGTGTTATCAGTCTGATAACTATGCATTAGTTACTATACATGGCAGCTATTTCTGCAAATTTAATGTAAGCGTTAATGCTGTGGATCCAGAGAATGCTTTTTATAACTCACCTTGTGACTGCTCTTGCTTACTGTCCGAGACAAGATTGTATCGACCTTCCTTCATGGACCGCAGGATGTGTTTGTAATAAGGGTTCAGGTAGTGGTCAAACCGAAGAAAGTCGAACTGGGAGTTACCAGCCTGCTTAGCCTTCAGCACTATCTCAAACTGAGCTCCTTGCTGACATACAAATTTGGCCGTCCTCTCAATGATGTTGTGGGTCTTAACGGTTGCCGGCTACAAAAGTCAAGAAATAAAGACAGATATTTTTAATTGCATGTATAAAATGCAGAAAACAAATTCATTATTAAGTTCAACTTTCTACAAAATAAACATATTTTCAAAGGAGAAAACATACCCCTCTGAAATATTTATTGAAGCTCCAGCAAAAATTAGTGACAAATAAGCATCGATAACATGGGAAGGGCATTAGGATGCAAGACACAATGAGAAGAGCTTACTCACACCAAGGACGGAAGCAATTTCGTTACTGAAACGTTTTCATGCCCAGCACTCTTACGCTCATTGTGATGACAATAATTCTAAAAATACGCATGGGGTGGAAATCAGTGGAACAAGAAATGGTCCATTATTCATTTATTACAGTTCATCCTGTGTGCTTTCAATGATTAATCATTGCCAATACCTTGAGCGTACAGACAAGTGCAGCAATCTTCCAAAGAATACACATATCCCATCAAGGTGAAAGTCATAATAAGAAAAACCTTTCAAAACACTGGCGTTCAACACCAATGGACTTTTATTGTCTTTTAAGCTGCCAAGGACTTACTGACATACAAGGACCCTTCTCACTTCCATTTATGAACTTACCAATTAGAGTGAAAGTATGTGTAATACTTTTATGTACTTATTTTATGTTTATGTGATATAGACAAGGAAACCATCCTAAAGAATACCCATAAAGAATGTCTGTACCCTGTGTGCTGCTTACAACCATATCTTCTTTCATTTATGGAACGGTTAGTGACCAGATATTAGCGTACACACTGCAGTGACCCATTGTCAGAGGTGTACTAAAATTAATTTCAATAGTCTTAGTTAATCTAAAATGCTGAAAAACATCGCAAGCCAAAGACCTTTGACAAAATAAATGCTCTGCTGTCTTCCAACGCTGCCTCTGTCTACTATAATTCAGAAAACAAGGGCAAATCCAATAATCATAAAAAATTAACAGCAAATGAAAATGGCAAAAGTGTACCGTAATAAAAGTAAAACAGAACAAATCTAGGCATACCTTTATTATTGGACTGGTGTCTGCTATAATAATCTGTTTTTTCACAGCATATGAATAATTTAAGCTTACCAGCTTAATAATTTTGAACCAGGGCTTTGAGTTTCATTAAGAAGCTATAAAAAATAAGGCATGTCAAATGTTAGCTACATTCTTATTTTAGTGTGTCAGAGACATATTTATTTAACATTTAAGTAACAAATAGTATCTCATTGGACTGTGTTGGGGTACCCAGTATTTTAGGACTTTTAGTGGAATTTTTAGTGATTTATATATAAATGGTCCTATTCCCTAAAAACCCAAAGAATGACTGTAATATATGCAAATCATGCACTGCAGCTATGTTGCACTTGTATGTATGCATGCACAAGCCTGGTTTTGACTCTTTTATACCCACCATGATATAACACTGGCATAAAAGCTTGTCTTTCTTCACATGTAGTATTTGCCCTACTGATTCCTTAGGGACGTGATACTCTTCCCAACGAGTGTAATTCAGTGTTAACGACAGGGGAGAATGACTGTCTTTTATATTTCTCTTTGAAAAAAATTAGCAAAAAAAGTGCACTCACGCCTTTATGTTCCTTTGACATAAAGCAATGTTAACCCCCTATTCACCCCCACCAATTCTTTAGTGGGATGGAATGCTTTTCAACATGCGTTAATTCATGTCAACCATCAGGGAAGGGCAACTCTCTTTGCATACGAAAAGTCAGCTACAGGGAATCGTCAGGCTTCTGGTTGTGGACATCAGATATTACAAAGCAACAGCAATTTAAATATTTTAGTATTACTGCAACTGTTGTCTTCTTTAGATAGTTATGTCAATGTGGAGCATTAAATTTCTGTACAGAAGTGCTTTTCCACAAAGAAAAACAATGTGCCATTTTACCACATAGCAAGGCTATGCAATCACACTGCTTAACATTTATTTCATCAAACTTTCACTGTGAGGAATGAGGTAAATGTTTTATTTCAGTCGCTAGACATGTTATTTCAGGATTTCAGCAACTTAACACCTTTGCTGGACAAAATTCCCGTTTGGCAAAGCCCCGTGCAATTCCCTACTATACCATCAAGGAAAAGTTTAAATGATGGGTCACTGATACCAGAATTTGTGAAATGCCTGAAACTCGGACAGTATGCCTCCATCTTATATTTGACCCTGTGAGACCTTGACCTTTGACCCAACAATCTCATGAATATTATCAGATCTTCTACACATCATAGGTATTAACCACACAAACTCTAGAAAAGACCCAGCAAACAAGCCAGCTCCTGTAGTGGTAAATTTTGTAACTGACAGACGGATGCAAAGATCCAGGAGCCTAATCACCTCCTATGGTGGTAATGAGATTATTACTGACCATCTACTGTGAACTTGACCTTTGAGCTAATTGCTAAAATGTTATCAGTTCCTCTACCCATCCAAGTGGTTGACCATACAAGTATTAAGGATCCAGCAGCCCAGTCTGCTCCTATGGTGACAACGATAGTTTCATTGACAACCTCGTGTGACCTTGACCTTTGAGCTTATAACCTCAAAAATGTTATCAGTTTTTACACCCATTATAGTAATTAAGTATAAAAATATGGTTAGGATCCAGCAACCCAGTAAACTCCTGCTATAGTAACAAGAATTTTATTAATGACACTGACAATAAATGGGACTTTATTAAACACACAGAAGCCATCAACAACAAGGGTCAGAGCTGTCTTTATATTCTGAGATGACTAAGGTCCTTCAATATCTGCTGGACAGGATGTTTTATGAGTCTGTGGTAGCCAGTGCCATCCTCTATGCTGTAGTGTGCTGGGGCAGCAGACTGATGGTAGCGGACACCAACAGACTCAACAAACTGATCTGAAAGGCCAGTAACGCCGTGGGTGTGGAGCTTGACTATCTGACAGTGATGTCAGACAGAAGGATGCTGTCCAAGTTAAGGACAATATTGATCAATCCGTCACACCCTCTCCATGACATGCTGGACAGGGACAGGAGTACGCTCTGTAGAAGACTAACTCTGTCACGATGCACCACAGAACACCACAGGAAATCATTCCTACCTGTGGCCATCAAACTCTATAACTCCTCACTTTAATACCTGGGCTGTTTTTCTCATGTCCATATCCTGTATATAGCATTAATGTGACATAATGCACTGTCTACATTAAGGCAAATTTATTTTGGATTTTCATTTTCTATTCTTCATATCCTAATTTACTGACTAAACTTTAAATATTTGTGGAACAACTGCACCTTCTACATATAGGTTTATACAGATTGTATAGTTTCATCTTCTTATCTTTTCATATCCATATATATAAATATCTTTATTTATACCTAATGGAGCATCTGTAACCCAAGCAATTTCCCCTTGGGACTGAAAGTATTCTGATTCTAAAGCTCACTGTGTCCTTGACCTTTAACCCCACAATCTCAAATGACATCAGTTCTTCTACCCATCAAAAGTATTAACCACACAAACTTTGGTGAAGATCCAGCAAACAAGTCAGCTCTAGTAGCAATAACTAATAATTTGTAATGGACAGACGGAAAACCCCAAAATATAACACCTCTGAGTGAAGACATACTACTACTGCTAATACTACTACTACTACTACTACTACTACTCATAATAATAATAATGACTACAAGCACCCAGACAGCGTCTCTATAATACCATTACACCTCAAAACAATAGTGTCATAATCATTTTACAATCATAATCATTAAAATGATTATGCCACATTATGCCACTACACTCCATGCAGCTGAAAGGGCATTTGAAGCAAAAGAAAAAAGAACTTGTGTTTAGCATTTATAGCACAAAAAATAAAATTAATATAATTTTTCCTTATTATTCATTTCCTTATTTAAGAACAACAAATTTTCAGTAATGGTGATATTCCTCTGGATCTAGCTCCATAACTAATAATGATACGCAAAATGTGTTGGCACTCTAATGAAGCAGCAGAGTTTTACCCACAATTTGATGTCAGCTGCAAGTCCGTACAATTGTTTGCTAACTTAAAGAAAAGAATTTCTAATGAACCCTGTATATTTTAACAATCTGGATCTCATGATCCAGAATGCTCCTTTAGTCCTAAGCCAACTTTAGTATGGTAGATTATATGGAGATGATGTAATGTAATTTTATACAAACATTACAGCAACTGTTTATTGAACTGGAAGCAAATTTCTTGAAATTTTCCCCATCCTGCATATATTCCAGTTTTATTTTCCACCTTATCTCGTATAACTTGCTAACATGCTTATTTGTTTTGTCTTCAAAAATCCACAGGTGATACACCCACACTGTAATCCCACACATCTTAGTTTTCACTCTGACAACCATCAGATGTGATCATAGACAGATTACCACACGAGCAAAGTGGGTACTTGCCCAGGGGACTGTAGAGAAGGGGACCATTATCTTTAGACCCCCGGGTGGGAACTACAAGCCATTACATTAGTCTTAACATTTGTTGAAATTAGTACACTACTGTTGATTTCTACTGTCCAGTATTAATGTTTTTTTAATAATGAGATAATTTTAAACATGCGTTAGGATTATAAAATAGTTAGAACATTTTGTAAATAGGTAGTGTTAATCTGGCCATGTGTGTGAAACCTTACATAACCAAGTGCCTCTATTTCCTAACTGTCCAGTTGCTTTAATTAAGGCAGAAGTGGACTCCAGAAAAGTAGCAGACATCTCAAGGACCATTGATAGAAGTAGGATGTATATGAAATCAACTGTAAATATCATAAAGACTCTAAATACTTACAGAAAGGGTATTTTACAGTCTTTTATTTTTGATAAATTTAAAAAGAACAGTTCTTTTATATTTGCCATAGTGAAGAATTGTGAGTAAAGTAATGAGATAAAGAATTAATTAAATCTATCTAAAGAGCAGCTTGAAACCTAACAAGATGCATAAAAACTGAAAGAGTTTGAAGAAACACAGCAGAAAATCTAATGCTCACCAGTTCCACATCAGGAGGGATAGTAAGCCCCGGGGGAGCAACGAATGGTTCTTCACTCTCTTCAGGCTCTGCCTCCTCTATGTATGTGAAAGGACATGAGAACAATGAAAAAAAATTAACTCTTGCATATCATTTCTAACAAAATACTAATATACTCTATTTGATATCTACCAAGTTGAGCTGTAAAATTAAGATTATTTCTGAATCCCTACAACATTTTAAAAATGGATGAAACACATGCCCTCCACCACCCTCCCCACTACACAAATACATCAAAGTAAAATAGCACTCTAGCCTTTACCTTCATCTTGATGACAACATACAGGTCAGGTGGAAACGACCTTAAATATTTAATGTCGTACTGTAGGGAGTTTGCAGTGATAAAGGGCCCTTTATTTTAATACAGGACATCTATGGAGGAAAAAAACTCAGCCATCCTCTTATGCCTATGGATTTCATTCGGCACTAGGCTGGATGTGGAAGGTGTGCCACAGTTACAAAATGAAGTCAGCTTTAAAAAAAAAAAAAAAAAAAACAGCCCTGTGAAAAG